>JAPYYR010000628.1:0-41379 GCA_030523065.1 Aphidius colemani
AAGCGATATTCACGGTAATTTGGTCTAACTATGGGATAATTCGTTATGAAGGTCATGTGTCCTACTGGATCGAGTCGAGAATAATGTTATTCTATCAGAAAAACAGTCGAAATAATTTTTCTTTCCCGAAAACAGAAGTCATAGGCGAAAAGACTGTTTCAATGTTATGAAACTCAGGTTATCATCGATAATTACGAAAATTCGGTCTAACTATGGAACTATTCGTTACAAAAGTCATATATCCTACTGGACTAAGTCGAAAATATTGTTATTCTATTAGTATTTTAACAATGTTAGATTACAGCCAATCAAATGTCCTAAAGAAAGGCCTTATTCTTCTTTTTATATGGAATTCATAATTTAGTTTTAAGAGATTAACATTCATTTGATTTGTAAATTGATACACAAAATAGATAAAAAAAATTGCTGGAATTTATTTTAATTAATTAATCGAGGTATAAGCTCGATAGTATATTTAAAAATTTAATTTTTTTGATGTTCTAATAATTGATTTATGATGAGATTGAGGTAGTCCAAGGTGTTTCTTCAATTGTCATAAAAATCAACTCAATGAAATGTCAAAAGATCATCATAAAGATAATAAATTTCTTTTTTTTCTCGAATTTTATAGCGACATGCATTTTTTTTCTTTTACTGAGAATTTTAATGGTGAAAATAAATGATACAACTCGAAATAGCTGATGAAGAAGACGGAGAAGTAAAAAAATATCAAAAAAAGGTCCATGTTTAAAATAAAAACCGTGAAATTGAGAATTTTTTGGAATTGGCATGAAATATTTTATTACCATTATCATTTGTTGGTCAGTTTTGAATGTTTTCAGGTAGTTAAATGTTACAGGTATGGATAAGCTAATTAACGAGAATGACCCTAATAAAAATATAACAAAATTTATCAACCATGAAAATTTGGAAACCAACAACTTTATTGTATAATATTTTTTTATTTTTACTATCCAATAGTGTGGTATTTATAGACAATCTCTAGAATCGTTATCTCTAAACGAGACCTTTGCCAACAGAAAAAACATCCGCCTCAATTATGTGTTAATTTTTTTTATACAGATATTTTTTATTTCAACAAAAAAAAAATATATGTAGTAGCTCTAGTATATGTTTTTATAACATTTTCATGTATTTGTGTGTACATTTGTGACAAAATAATCACAGGGCGTTGATTGATAAATCAACTATTTATCTTTATTTTTTGTCTCTCCCCTTGAATTTTGTTGTTTTGTCAAGAGATTGACACTTGTCATTATTATATTTGTTAATTATATTTTTGTTTTTTAGTTCAATATTATTTATTGTTGCTACAAGTTGACAAACAGTCAAAAGGTTCATAATTTATTTGTTGACTCAAATAGCAAATAGTTTTGATCATATTTTTATGACTTTTATTGATAAAATTTTAGTAATACATAGCAGTTATTTATTGTGTTATTAAATGATTAAAATAATTATTTTATACATGAGTTATTGAGTTGGGTTGATTAACTTATAAATTACCAAATGAAATATTTAATTAAAATATATACTGTTATTATAAAAAGAAAAATTTAATTGGCAAATAAAATGTGACATTTTTTTTTTTATAACATTTTATATATATTGATAAATAATTTTGTTTTACTGATTGTATGGTGCAATGAACAATTTATTAAGGTTATCAAAATATTGATAACCTACATATTTTTTATTTTTTTTTATCAACATATTTTTAAATTAAATTTTAAAAATAAAATAAATTTTTTAAACTATTTTTCTATCATAAAATAATACAAAAAATTAGACCGAAAATTTTTAAATTATTATAATTTTCTTTTAATAAAATTAACTTAAACTTTTTAAATAATTTTTGATGATAATCTCACATGTCTCACAGCACAAATCACAATTACAATCGAAAAAATGATAAAAAATTATTTTAAAAAACCAATAAACCACCCACTAAAGTCCATACGACAAATAAATGTTTTTTCTTTTCATCTTAATTCTTGTTTCCATTACATACAACATGCTCTAATTTTTTTTTCTTTTTTTGCCAATACACAACTCACTGATATCGAACTTAAACTGAGGACTAAAGTTGCTTATGCTCGCTCAGTCTTGGTTTGTATTATAAATTGTAGTAGGGGAAAAAAATTGTATATAAAAAAAAAAAAATGTACAGAAAAATAATAATAAATATAAGCAAGTAAGTGAGTAAGCAAGTAGAAAAAAAAAAAAAAAAAAAAATTATGTGGGCCATTTAAAAAAAAATCAAGTGGGGGGAAGAAGCATGTTACACTGGTTGCATTGGAGGGATGCCGTGTGTTAAATTGGTGGGGAGAAAATATTCTCTAGGCGAGGCGAGCAGGCCACTGCCGCCAGGTAAGCGACAAGTGAACACTAGTGGGGCTGACTCGCGCGCGGCACTCTCCGTGCTGTCTCCGTTTGAATTTGAAAAAAAAAAAAAAAAATCAATTAAAAAAAGCAATTAAAATATTGTAAATTACCATTAACCCAATCAGCTATAAATATTTTTCATAATTATTAATTATTTTACGAAAAAAAAAGTTCAAAAAAACAAAATTTATTTCATAATTGTGAAGTGAAGTGTTTTTCAAATGGAGTTATAATAAATTATAAACATAAATGTGAAAAAAAACATTTTTTTTAATGTGAATTAAAAATGAATTCGAAAAAAAATTGTGGATTTAATTCAACCCTATTTAAACTACCCCTGTTAACAAAGAAATAACGTTTGTTAAAAAATTTTACATCTGTCAGTGAATTAATCATAATCTGTCATTTAAGGGAGGATTTTATGTGAATTTTTTTTTAACGCCTTATGATTGTTCATTTTTTTGGCTCATATTGAGGTCATGTCCAATGCTTGACAACTGCCTTTTTTTTATTTTCTCATTTGGATAATCCTGTTCTCATTGAAAATCAAATTTTCATTTTATTATTGTTATTATTATTTAACGACAAGAATGAGGTTGGCACGTTTCCAGATGCCTTCGTCGAGTCGTACAGGAACCAGAAAAGCTCTCACGTGCAACGATTAAAGTGAATTTTTCATCCGCGTCAAGTGGTTGTTATTCAATACTGTCAGTTTTTTGGGTCGATAGGGGATCGACCTCGTGCCGGTTCGATAACCGGGACGGGGGTTGCTGGTTTATGATCCAACTTGTGAGCAACAACAATAATTCAGTGCTATAATAATTATTTGTTCTTTTAAAAAAATTAATTTAATTTCCATAAATATATTTTGAAAATTACAACAATTTATCAACTTTTAACAATTTTATTTCGTTTGGACTTTTAATCGTGGATTAATTCATTACATTCCGTGACTCTGTTGATAAAAAAAAAAAAAACCAAACGTGTGTTTTATTTATTTAGTTATTATTTATTTATTTTTATAAATTTTTTTTTTTATGTATATTTTTTTACTTGAAATAATTCAGTGAAAGTGCTCAGCTTTATCGTTAAGTGGTTGATCAAATTTATTATTTTTTTCAAATGAAATATTTGTGAAAACTTGAATAGTGTTGTTGTTTTTTTTTTTTGTTTAATTTAAAAGTTTATTAATTAAAATATGAATAATAATAATTAATTGATTAATTAAAATAAAAGGAAATAATAAGGAAAAAATAATAATAAATTATATAATTAAATTGACCAAAGAGACGATTGGTCAAGGTGGATGTGAGAGGTTTTTCAGAAACAGATACTAGAAGGCCAGCCCGACGCAATGCGTCGACGCTGCTGACGCAACGCGCCTGGATGCGTCTCACTCTAAGCACGTGAGTGTAACATGATTACTACAACAATGTGTTTTGTCTACTCGACATATACCCCGACTTTGTTTTCTCTGGGGAAAACCAATTGTATTTAATATAAGATAACAAAAAATATATAGCAAAACAAATCCATCTATTTATGATTTGTGTAACATTACATCACCGATAGTACAAAAAAAAAAATATGTCTATGCGTATATCAAAGGCATAATGAAAGAGGAGGAATTATAAAACTAAAAAATTCATTTAAGGCTTCCAACCCTTCAACCGCAAATAAATTGTGTATGTCTGTGTACATGCGTAAGTGCAATTCCACCCTTTTACATCAACCCTTTTATTTATATTCACCACGATATCCTCATCATGTTACACCCTTCTATTTCACGCGGTTACCTGATTCCATCCAAACAACTGAGAAAAAAAATGCAATGCTTTTTCTATCACAAGAACAAAAAAAAAACAATAATTTTCTTTGAGGTATATAGTTTTGTTGTTGGGGTGAACTTTGATACAGAGAATATATATTGTGCGTGATTTGTAAATTCAATAAATCTGCATAATTTTTTTGTTAATCTCAACATGATTTTTTGAGTTTTTTAAATATAAATTGATATATTTAACGTAAGACTAATCTTCTAAACAATTTTTTTGAAAAACAACATAAAAAATAATCAAACAAACTTTACACTGAAAGCTCTTATCATAGAATTGAGCTTTTTTTTTAAATTTTACTTGTCTGGTTTCCCTTGTTTTTTTTTATTCCCATTAAACATTTAATCATGAGTCACTTTTGAAATAATTCCACTATTAAATTATCTTGCAGAATATCATAATTATCATTCGATATTGTAATAACTTGTCTGCTTCTATTATCAAATGAGTTAAATAGAATAATTTCGTGGTAACAGAAATTTCAAAATCAAGTATAATTTGTAAGTATGATTATCAAGAGGCTTCAAATAACCCCTTATTGAGCCTCAACGACTTTTCAAAACGAATAAAATATATTTTTTTTACCCTGTCTTAATCCAACGGTTGCATACAATAAAAGCAGTAGGATGAATAAAGGGGTTGAGAGGTTGCTAAGATGTTTTTATACGTAATTTTACGGTGTGCTTCATCTAAGCCTTCATACCAATGTGAATTTAGTTTCGTTTTTTTCTTTACTCTATATATATTTTACGCTCCTTTCAATTCTTTATCCTTTTTTTTTATTATTTTTATTCGTTCCCCTATTTTTTATCGCCTGCAATAGATCAAGATTTCAACCCCATATTTTTGAAACTACCTGAGAAACGTTCATGTGTTTTTTCTTACATGTCAAAAATTACGGTTCTATATGTACCGTTTATAACTTGTATATGCGTATAAGTGTCTAATAAAATATATAAAAAGTAAATTTATATTTTTAAATATTAACTAAACATTTGAATCAATTAGCCTATATAAGTTGGAGAGAATTCCAGCCTATTTTATCTTTGATTACATACAGATAACAACTAAAATCACATTCGTTATTTATTATTTTTTTAATCAATTAGAAAAAAAAATATATTAAATTAAATAGTTTTTTTTTTATACATATAGTACTGCGTGTAATTTGTACAGTAGTGATTTATGAGTATTATTTTTCATACGTGTTATCTTTGTTGAACCAGATTATTTAAATACCAAGAATAGAGAAAGACATTGATCCCCATTCACGTATTTATTGTCACTAAATAAATATTTTTTAAATTTAAAAATAAAAATGTTACATATTTTTAATAATCAATCAATTATATTCAAATAAATCCCTGAAAAAACGTGAAATTATAGATAATTTTTCCATCAAATATTTCTATAATAATCAATTTATAAAAAAATACGAAAAAAAAAAAGAGAATTTGTAATTATTAAATGAAAAAAACAAAGATAAAAACTATTAATAATTATAATAAATTAATTTTTTTATTTTAATTTTGTAATTATATGTCTTGATTGCCGTAAAATCAAGTTTATTTTTATTTGATAACACTTGTACTGTTTAAGATTAAAATAAATTAAACGCGCAATTAGCATATGCTTTGATAAAATAAAATTGATCATATATGTAGTTATAATAGTGTTGATAATAATGACTAAAATTATTATAATATTGTTATTATATGAGTTGATGTGTTAATGCCTCGGTGTATATCTGTGTATTTTAGCAAAAAAAAATATACTGTAAGTGACAATGAGGCCAAGACTTTGCCAATGTTGGACAAATATTGTAAAATTCTTCCGTCGCATAGTGCTAATATGAATAACAAGCGAACACAGGAAGGATTTTAACGCTTTTTCAATAAGTTTACGTTGCAACATGAGTGCATTGCTTTGGCTCCATTGTGCTTGCATCAATATTTCTCAGAAAATATTAACTACACACACATTTTAGTGACAAAAAAAATAAAAAAAAAACAAGTAATGTTAATGATTGGTGAGGCCTAGTTAAACTTGAGAATAAAAATAATTTCAAGTTAAAGAAAAAAATATCTTAAACATGTATTTTTGTAATTTTAATTTTTTATAATAATATTATATTTTTATCGCTAATACAAAAATCAATTTCATAGTTTTAAAAAATTATTTTTCTTCAAAATAATCCTTGAAAATAAAATAACATTCGAATTTTTAACCTTTGTTCGAGGTCATTATTGCATCAAATAAAAGGTAAAAAATATAATGAATTAACTTGGGTTACAGAAAAAAAATAAAATAAAGGTTTTTTTTTAAAGTCGTTGTCGTGTATTACTTCGGCAAAAGCAAACGCAGTGTGTACACCGTGAAACACACAGTCAGACAGACCAGAGGCCACGAGTCGTTAATCGAAAATCCATTACCATTATCTTCAACGTCTTGGAACATTTTAATATATTTTTTTAAAGAAATTCATCGCGTTCTTCATCTAATGCGCATTCATCGAAAGTACTTGAATCATATACATATTTTTTTTAAAAATGTTAAATAAATAATATAATTGATATGTGACCTGATGAATCTTCGAATGATTATTTGCTAAGTGATCAATGAATATTTTTAATTTAAAAAAAGAAAAGAAAAACATGTATATGTTTTGTTAATGTCTTTTGTTATTTGATGGTGAAAACGAAAAATAATTATTACAATATACCGTTGTTAAGAAATGACTTTGGTTGACAATGGACTTGGCTAAAGTAATATAACAGCGGCCTATGAAAAAGAACAATATATACATACAAATAACAGTCATACAAATAAATAAAAAAAATTTTTAAAAATAGTTATTGGTTATACTGGCTGGAAAAGGGTTCCAAGACCTCACACAATGTAAATGTGGCATAAAGGTAATTCAATGCTGTACATGTGCGTATCATGAAAATATTCAACGTGCTTTGACACTTATTTTCTTCAATTACCATCATAGAAAAATAAAAAATGTAAATATAGTTATTAAAAAAAAAAAATTAAAGGACTGAAAATTATAAAAATATAATTTATTTAACACACAAACATAAATGTGGCTTCATAATTCAAATGATAAAGAAAATCATTTTAAGAGTATTTCCAAGTAACTACTGTAAACAATGATATAAAAATATGAAAATAAATAAATTTATATTTACAATTTAAATGTACATATAAACACAGTTGTATATTAAATTTAACAAGTGCATCCATGGAGTTGCTTGTAGCTGTGGGTAGATATAATATAGTGCAATTTCAGCAGATTTTTTTCTGCATCCGGAGTTCCATTTAAAACAAGTTCAGCTTGGGTGTTGAGTAACATATACTTTTAATCTTAGGAAAAATAAATAAAAGCTTATTATTGTCGACAAAAATTACATATATTTCATGGATATTTGTTGTTCTTAAAGGTCAATCTTGGCTAGATACATTTTGATTTTTAAATTAAATTTGATTTAAAAACTGCTGTTGAGTTGGGCATCGTATGAATCTTGGGGTGAGTTGTTGACTATTGTTGGATGGTTGGCCATGACCAAGACGATCACCAGGTTCTTCTGTGATATCTCCTGATCCACGGAAAAAAAAACTTGGTAAAGGAGAACTTGGAAGTGATACCCGTTCTCATCACTCAACGAATTGGGCTTGTCCCACATTTTTTTGTTGTTAAATTTTTGTTTACTCAGATGATTTTATCCAGAAATTAGAGCATTCAGTCACTCGATCATTCAACAATTGTATGACATTTTATTTTGGTTATTTATGTTGCTTTTTGTTAGTCATTTGAAGAATTTAGTGGACAAAGAAATGTCGTGTGATTTTATATTGAAGCAAACGAGCATAGTTGAAATGGGCTATTGCACTTTTAATGCTGCATTTCTTTTATCTTGGGCAAATGTCCAAGGATATATATTCAACATATGCAAGTGCATAAAATTGAACCTATTTTGTTGTATCAAAAAGCTCACAACTAGTTATTTATATTAACACTGTTTTCCAACAATTTTATATCAAAATTCAAAAGTACATACGACATACAACTTAGAAAATAAATAGAAACTCTTTTTTTTTTTTTTTTTTTTTCCTACAATTATATTCAATAAAAATGTTTTAACATAAAAATATATTTTTAAAACTTTCTTTTTATAATTATTCTTCTTTTTTTCATGATGAATTTGATGATTTATTTATTTAAATCATCAAATTCATCTCCACCAGATGTACAAAATTAATTGTTGAAAATTTAAAA
Source organism: Aphidius colemani (assembly GCA_030523065.1). Taxonomy (NCBI): domain Eukaryota; kingdom Metazoa; phylum Arthropoda; class Insecta; order Hymenoptera; family Braconidae; genus Aphidius; species Aphidius colemani. The sequence goes on from JAPYYR010000628.1 coordinate 8,524, forward strand.
AAATTAATAAGAATAACATCATCGCTTTAATAAATAATTCAATAAAAAAAAATCTACATTTTTATTCATGACATTAAAAAATATAAAAAATATAAAAAAATAAACTTAGATATATTGCTAAAGTGTCATTTTTTTTATTGGACTTTGTAGTTGCCGCCTTTCCATATCTTCAATATACAAATTGTCCAATGGCAAAATATATAATCAAAGTAATTGACATCAATTTCACTTGCACATTAATTGATTTTACGTTTTTTTAACTGTTTATAAAATATTGCACATTTAATAATAAATTTGTAAAATATATATGTTTTAAAATAAAATATATTAAACTTTAAAATTTTATGTATATTCATTTTGATTCGGTTGAAAATGATGAAGGTAGATAATTGCTGGTATAATTCTCGAGGCTTTTAATTAAAAACTCAATCAGCCAGCATTACATTCGTTACTAGTGTCGCAAAGAAAAAGGAAAAAAAATAAAATAATAAAACAAAAAATATATACGCATGTTGTTTTAAGTGGTACATAACGCCCTGGTGTTGGAACCTTGGTGACGTGAAATACACCTATCTGACGCTTCGACATGTCACCATGTAAAACGCTCCCGATCTTCGTGTTAATATATATATGGGTGTATATTTTTTTTCAAAAATATTTTTTGTATTATAAAACACGTTAATGACGAGACACTCATACTTTGTCGTGGGAAATTTCAACGTCGATCGATCAATTTGGATAACAAGTATTGAGTCGTGTTTTTTTTTAAATATTTTTTTTTATATATTTTTGTTATGATATAACTCTCATCTTGCTTGTATTGCTTCCAGTTAATTTTTTTCCACTAGAAATAAGCAGTTTAATCAATTTCAATAATGGTAATAATTTCTTGGAGTTAAATGGTCGTAAGTGCCATTTTTTAAATTTAAAAAGAAAAAAGATTTTTAACATTTATTTCTGACAAATTAATTTCTTTTGATGATAACTTTTTGTGATTATTATTATTTAATGTACTTGAATTTTATAAAGACGTATATCCAGTGGCTTCTGAATGTTATCGAGGTTCTAAAAAAAAATGTAATACACGCATTGTCATGATGAGTAGTTTATCAATAATCAATGAACATCCGAAATTAAATCTGAACGTTCTATGAGGTTTGTTCTTTTCTGCTCTTTTGCATTATCATGGTGATGTTCTCTTTTGACAATTGAGATTTCCCAAAAATGAAAAGATATATGGACCGAAAATTGCAGACGTATATACCGATGAATCTGATTTAGAATACACCTCCTTTGGCGTCAGAATGTCCGCGTAAAATGTTTCCCCAAAAAGACCAAAAAAAAATATATATAAACCGCTGAGTCGTTAAATTTTTCAACTGGTATTGTCACAAACACCTTACGTCTATTCATTTGTAAAACGAAAAAATAAAATGAATATATTAACATTTTTATAAATGATTTTTCTTTCCAATTAGAAATATTTTTATTTTTAATTATTTTTTTTTGTGTCTTGGATTTATCTTGTGATTAAAGTCATATTATTTTCAAATGGAAACCTAAAACTTGCATCACATTGTTCAAAGAATTATAAAGTTTTGTTAATTTTTTTTTCTGCTTTAGTGTTTGATTATTGAAAGACCTGTTAGTAAATTTTTAAGACTGAAAGTTTGAAAAATAAAAAGAAGAAAAATTTACGAGGTAAAAAGATATAAGAGTGTTTAAAGGGATAAACTTTTTCTGAAAATAATAGTGAATAGTAAAGTTTTTCGGTAACCACCCTTGAATCTTGATGTGTTTTGTGGTAAAGTGAGTTCAATTTTATATATATGTCTGGATGAAACTTTTATTTTGCTGACTTATAGGTTATGTGTTGTTTTGTTGGTTATGTCCGGTCGGTAGTTGTGTCGGGCGTCGAACCCATTCCACATTTTTCTTTCAAATATTCTATCACGTAATTCATTTTTTTCCTTCATCCATATTTCAAGTCAATCAATTTGTTCATTCATTTTTCTTTTTCATTTCAAATCTTTATTCCACACACAATGACATTTTTGAATCTAAAAAATAATCACAACAGCTAAATATATCGACGCATAAATATAAAAGTTTTGTAACGAGATACAAATGCTGATAAATATATTTGCCTGACTAAATGTTTTTTTATATATTCAGTACACTGATACAGTTATTGTCGGAGGTCAGTATACCAGTCTAAATATTTACATCTTATCAGTTGAAGAATGCATTGGTCTCTATCAGACAGGTCACTGGATTTTCAGTGTAAAAATTTCACATACTATCAATTAAACAAATGCAATTTGATACGATTACGGGTCCATTCAACTCAAGATTAAAAACAAATGTCTCAAAGGTATACAAACAAAAGAAAAACAAAAAAAAAAAAATACGTATGACAATTTTTTAGAGCAGAATAATTACAAAATTATACGGGAAAATTGAAAGAAATCTTCCGAGTGGGGTAGATAGATTGATAGATAAATAGACGTCAAATAAATATTCATTTATGTAACCTCCATCAAAAATACACACATGTTATTGACATTATAATATCGGTAAGTCGATGAAAAAAAAAAGGTAGTCAAATTAACTCAATACACATGTAGAAAATACTATTAGTACTCTATGTATTTGTATTTAATCAAACAGCCCAAGCCTGATAGTATAAAAATCTGAAAAGACAAAACAATCTAAACTCAGTTAAATATATATATCCAATATGTCTGTTGGTGGATAGATAGTTCATTGTGTTTCAGTGACGACGACCCTTTATTGAATCACATAAACAATTCATGAACTTTGCTGAAGTTGAAGGGTTGAATGAGTTCGATGTCCTTTGCTATAGACAAGCTATACACCATTGCAAACTGACAACAATCATATCACTTATGAATTTTCAATTTCATTATATCTCCACTGTTTTAGAAATTTAACTTTTTCATTAAATCACGAGTCAATTGAAATCAATAAATGGCCATTTGTTTAGTTGAATTTTCATTAAATTATTTTTGAAAAAGCTTGAGTTTAACGAAAAGAAATTTAGCAATAGAAGACACTTTCATTTTCACCTCGGTAATTAATGTCATTCGTAGATGAAAAATAAAATAAAGAAATTATATTTACAATTAAAAAATATATACGATGAAATGTAGTATAAATAATGATGAAGAATTTATGAAAATGATTTGTTGTTTTACGCATAACTCTATTGAGTAAATAACATTGGGATAGATAAATCGCTGGCAGACAGCAAGGTACTTGTCATTATTATCTGACAAATATTTTGCTGATTACTTTTTTCTTATTTTTCCAAAATTAAGTTGTCAATTTTTCGTATATAGACACATCTTGGATTTCTATCTTGCTCATATTGGAATGTTCAGATAAATAATTGATAATTTTTGCTGTTTGTTTTTCCCTTCTTTCGTTGATTAATCTTAAATAAATATCAATGAAATGCATCAATCAAATTTAAATATAGCCCATGAAATAATTTTTTAAAATTTTATTATTTATTTTATTTTTTTTTGAGGTCAATGTTGATGAGAATATCAAGTTGATGAGTATCTAACTCAAGTTTGATGTAGCTATAAACTTGTCACATTGAAAAAGTATGACACTTGGATAAAGAAGTGTCCAAGTGAGTCTCAAGAACAACGACTTGGTACAAAGTCCTGGTACTACTTTGGGGACAAATATATATACTTGACATGCGTTCTATTGCATGTGACGTCTTCTTGCATTCAAGTATACTTAAACGGCATTCTTCGTGGGAAAATCAAACAAATATCTTGAGACCAACACAGCCATATAACCTGGACACGCATCCGGACTTGGTACCTTTTTTTTTTTTTTCTCTTAAATAATGTAACTATCCTCTTCAATCTAAAAATCACTCTTCACAATTCATTCAACTTTAAATAAAAAATTCAAATAAATTTATACAAGAAAATTTATTTACCGTGATCAAACAATTTTTTACTTTTTTTTTTTCTTCATCTTCTTCTTTACCAGATGCAATTTACGATTCAAACGAATGAACAACTTACCGCTGACACTCAAAATTGTATTTCAGAAAAATATTTGATTAGGCAATATGAGTCTGTTGATATTTATCAACTTGAAAAAAGTCTTGAAGAAAAAAAAATATTAATTTTTTATATAAGCCATATATTTAAGTACAAATTTACCTTATATCTGTGTTATTTATTTCGACAATTTATTACGAGTTTATATTGATTATATAATCAATAATAATTATAAAAAATTGCAGTGAATTATGAAGAATAAAAAAAGCTCAGTATAAGATTGATTTTACTGGCTAAAATAGTAGTAAACATGCGAGTAGATATGTTATTTTATAGCTACATAATTACAATTATATATTCAATTAAAGAATAACATATTTTTTCATGGTGTCAAAATAACTATGCATCAGTTTACTAAATGCCAATAATAACAGTGCTCGAATTAAATAGCCAGGTAAATTGTAGTGCGGTATAAAAGTGTCGATGATTTATGAGCAGCATCAATACTCAAGAGATCATTTTTTTTCTTCAATTAATCTTTCAATTTTATTAATAGTTTTCTTAGTTGATTTTTTTTTTATTCTTTGTCTTGGTGTTTATTTATTGCTTGGGATTTATCTGCATGTATAAATAATTGATTGAGAAGAAAATAATAAGTCAGTAAATTACAGTAGCTAAAATTGATTGTAAATTTCTTTGAAAATATTTTAGGTTATGTGATACATTTTTGTGTGACGTGTAGTTACATATTGAGTATATTTTTGTTCTGAGAATCGTGTAATTCATTTAGGGTTGTGCCTTGTGTGGGTGGTAAACGTTGTATTTTTTTTTTCTTCTTATATATTATTTATTTTTTTACACAGAACATGTTATGGCTCGGAGTTTATTGCAAGCAATCTGGGTCAGATACAAAGTCCAACAACTACTACCTGCAAAACTTGACTCTTCAGTTTCTTTCTCTTATGAACACTCAATTTTACATCGATTGACCTGAGTATATATTTATCTCTTTCATTAATAATAGTATCTAGGGATTATTGTTTAGTAGTTATAATATCGATGTTTTTTCTCGGAGATGTTGATATTATTTTGTGCTTCAAAAGTATATTTGTCGGACAAAAACTTTCTGCATATTAGTATAGATATTGTCGCTTAAATGATTAATAAAAATATATACTTTTGAAGATACATGTTGAGGAATTATACGCTATTGATTAATTTCATCCATGTCTGACGTAAATTGAGCTAAACTACTTAATTTTTAAAATTCACCAAAAATCAATTTTTACTTTAAAGTAATAACAATATATATTTTTCGAAAAAATATACAAAAATATCATTTAAAAATTCATAATTATCATCATCCAAATACAATAAATAATAAATATTTTCAGTTTTTATTTTTCATCATGAAAATTCCAACTTTATCAGATGGATTTTATCTCTTTTCGTATATATAAATATTTTTCATCAATAAATTCGATAAGATAATATTTTTTTAAGACTCATTCAATAGATATTATTATAAATTAATTTTTTTTTTTTGCTGTAGAAAAGAGGAAATACAATTTGTTTTATTAAAGAGTTGATGGAAGTTAAATAAGTGATTTGTAAAATGTTATACATTTATTTTGAATGAGATATTTTATTAGGCTTAGGGTCATTTTTATATTTTTATAAAAGCAAATATTAAGCTTGATGGTTTTTTAAAATCCTCAGATTGAATTTACGTTGACAAGTTTTATGGTCCAGGACAAATTTGCAGGCAATATAATGTGTTTGTATGTGGGGAGGTCATTGAGTTTTTCACAACGGGACATCGATTAGTATATAAGTTGATCCTCTTGTTGGCAAATAGACACCTGGTGATATGTCACTAGGTAAAGCTTCTCTACTCTTTTTTTTTTTTTTATTTTTTTATTTTCTTCTTCGTCTCGTTTTTCTTTTTTTATTGTTGACATCATCATTCGTCAAATTCCGATGAAGGCATTCAATTATGTGTTGACATTTATAGTCCATTCAGGGTGAATAGAATTTTTAAACTCAACGTGACTATAAAATAAACATGTTTTTCCCTTTAACTATGTTTTTTGCATTGTATACAATTGAGATTTTATCGAGAATATGATACAATGAATAAATTTAATGTCACAAGTATCGTCTTACTTTTTTTTTTTAGTCTAGTCTTAAGTCTAGTAAATTCATAAAATTATTTTTATGTGTCTCATTTCACACGGAAGATTTTTCATTCAATCCATCATACAGCACTGAAATTTTAAACAAAAATTAATTTTTTTAAAACCTATTCAACTCTAGCATTCATTATATAATTTTGTTTTTGATATGCAATTTTAAAATTCGCGGTTTTTTGCATTTAAAAAACAAACAAAATAATGAATGATCGGTTTTTTTTTTTGCTGCTTTATTGTTCACTGATTTCTGATGAAAAAAAAAATCAACGAGACTTCCGTACTACAGAGCATCTTAATGTTTCCTTAATGGCTGCGATAAAATGTTGATATACGAATGGTTTTGTTGTCCATTTGTGAAAGTGGTAGAGTAGGCGGTGGGTTAATATATCTGCTCGTGCGCAAAACTTATGATAATTTTATTCTAACATTTTTGTGGAAAATATTCCAAAGATATATGAGTCCATCCTCAATTTATATATAAATTTTTTTTCATTGATTTTATTTACCAAAGAAATAATATCAATCGTAATTGCCACTTGAGATTTAAAATTATTGTGCACAAACGATTAAGATGTTTTTGAATCGTCTGCTTCTGTGCCGAACCAGTGGTTTTTTCTCTGACAATTTCCTCATCTTCATCCCTCTTTTTTATAATACACCGATTTTTATTTGGTTTTTTTTTTTTTTCAAATGGAATTTTGTGTCTCATTTAAGCTTGGTAAAAACTTCCGCAAAATATATTTATTATATCTTTTTTTTTAAAAGTGGCTTTCAAAGAATTCATTAAGCCAGTTGACTCTGCAATTTTTTTTATTTTATTTTACTAAAAAAAAAAAAAACTTATTCCAATTGACCCAAATTATTTTCATTAATTTATTTATATTCTTATCTCAAATTGAATATATATATTTACTTTTATTATACGCATTCATTTATTTTTTAAATTATTTATTGTTGTGCGCAAAAAAAATGAAAAAAAAAAACAAAGAAATTAATTGTTATTTTGTTTATTGAGATTTGTATGATTTTTCAAGTGAAACTGATTAAGAATTACGTGTCTTTTATCAATTAAGAACCTCTTTGTTCATTGACTCGTGTCATACATATTTTTTATTAAAAAACTACTGACATTTTTTAATATATTTATATTTATCTCTCCCTCTTTGTAATTATTTTTCATTGACAGTGGAATTCCATTCTTTTACTAATCCGATTGTTAACTTCTTGGATGCCTATAAATTAACAGAATAATTTGTAATATATATTTGTCATTTTTAAGATGCCATGTGGTATACACGAACATTTGTTTTTTATCTTTCAAAGATTAGATTATCAATGTGAACACACAATGGCGCCACAACGACAACAATTCAAACGCAAAAATAATCCGTAATCCATTTGAAATTCCAGCGTAAATCCACTATCGATAAAATAGATTTAAAAAAAATAAATACATGTGTTTTGCACAATATACTAATTGAAATATTAAATATTAATTTATCTTTGGTGACTAGATCATAAAACACCGTCAATAAAATTTAAGAAATATTTATGTAATATTTTTCAAGTCGAATATTTTCAAATGAGAGATTTATTATTAGCAAAACTTTCGAGCTCTTCGATAAAATATGATTTTTATTTTTTTTTTAAAGACGTTTATTATTTTTTATTGACCCAAGAAATTTACGACGACACGTAAGGACCATTGATGGATGGATCTATGGCAGTTGACTCCATGACGAAATAACTTCCATCGAAAAATAAAATACAAAAAATAATGAAAATACTATTTTTAGACTGGTCGTATTGATCTTCAACGTGTTACCAGATCTTTACACGTATGTATAAATATATTTTTATTTTTTATAATCAGTCATCTATTATCTTTCGTTACGAATAAAGCTGGTATGCGATATATCAACTTGGTGATTTCAAAGATATAGCTGCTTCAGTCATTTCTCAATGCAATATATGACCGAGAATCAATGAATAATCATCACTAGATACCAACAGCATGATAAGACTTGATTTCTTTTTTTAACTTTCTATAAAGCATAATTTTAATTTTTGAATTGTTAATTCAACAATATTAAATATCAAAAATAATAATGATAAAGTTTTTTTAAATTCTTATCAATATGAAATGATAAAATTTCATAACAATTATTGATTAGATTTATCAGCTCAATTTACGTCATTAAATGATAAATTAAAAAATGACTAAATTTTTTATGAAAACACTTGAATTTTAAGAAATAAAATTAAGAATTTTTGTATTTATTCTTTCCGGGTTTTTAATATCTATTTGTCAAATGACGAATCATGATGATGATAATATTTATTTAATTTTAGAAATTTTTTATGGCTCACATAAGTGAATTTTTTTAAAATAAAATTGTAATTAAATTAAAATTTAAATTGAAGAAAATAGACGTCGATAAACTTAGCAAGTGTAATTTTTATTTTTTAATATATTTAAAATTTATGGGAATGTACATACCAACTTTTAAATATGAGAATTTAATTGTTGATGTTTTAAAAATATAAATGTGTAAAAAAAAAATTGTAAAAAAAATTAAATTGCAATTAAATCCGTGAATAATTTGAATGGATAAATGACCCAGAACTTTGTACTCGTCAATTGAAGTGTTTTGGTTGCTCAAGGATAAACAGCCTCGAGTAAAATTGAAAAAAATTAATCAAATAAAAAAAACAATAATATGATATTGCCATTTGAATATCACACAAGTCAATTGTGGTTGGATTACCTCGTCTTTCTTCAATTGATCACTCAACTTTGTAATAAATTTATTTTCTACACCACAATATTTTCAGTCACGAAGGTCATAACTTCCATCAAAGTATAACTCACCCACACAAGAAAAAATAAATAATACGATATACTTTAAACAAAAAACCATAAACTCAAAATCAAGGCTAAAAAAGTTGACACATTTGACAGAAAAGTTTTGAAAATATTTGAGTCAAAGAAAAAAACGAAAACACCAAGTGCATATGAGTCAATTGTTTTTATGAATTTCAAGCTGGCAAGAAAATTGAAATATATATTAAAAAACAATATAAAAATAAGAACAAGGAGAACAAAAAAAATAAAAATATGAACAAATCAAGGATGAGTGAGAATGAAAAGAGGAAAAAAAAAAAATAAGAAAATAAGCTGGGCAGAGAATACCACACCGCCAGAGTCAAAACAAATAATCCAAGACATTTCAATCCACTCAAGTTGTAATTTTTTTTATTTATTATATTCCACTTGATTTTTTTTTTGTACCTTAAAAAGTCTTACCTTCATGGCTTCATATAAAACTCCATCTATAACAAGAGAAAATTTTTCTAGTAAATTTTAATTCATCAACTGAGACACACTTAATAACTTGATCAATCATTTGTTCCAATTATGAAAAAAAATCCAAGAATTATCTCATAATAATTTTATATTTTCAGTGATGATAATGATGATGATGAAGGTCCATATGAATGTCATTATTTTATTCAAAAATAATAATAAAAAAGAGGAAAAAAAAAATATGTATATTAAAAATTTAACTGGACTCTATAATCGTTATAAATTACAGTCGAATACATGTGGCGTTTAGGGCTTGTAATTGATTGCATCTCAGTGTGATACCTTGGAGGTATAAATTATAATTGAATTAAGACCTGAGCTCTTAATTAACTGGATTGGCTAGGGTATCTTTAATATTCACAGGGGCATGACCTGTGTTTATAGCATTTTGTCTTGTTCACCACTACCACCACTATCATCATCATCATCATCATCTTGATGATCATCATCATTATTACATCTTTATAGCTTTCTATGTCAATTTTTTCTTTTATTATTCGTTTTTTTTTTTGCTTCGTCTTTGTCATATTTCACATTGAAAATAATTTATTACCATATTGAATATCAAATTGTGATTTCAAGGTTTTCTTTGTTATTCTTCTTTTGAATCTGCCGAATGTTACTATGTTTTTTTTATTTTTGTTTGTTGTTTTTACTGATTTATGTATTTTTTTTTTTATATATCACATGATGTTGTTGCAATTGAAATAATTCAATTATACGATTGTGACAATTGAAAGAGATGAAAAAATCAGAATGGTTATGCAGGGAGAGAGTTTGTAATCGTTATCGGTCATGCAACACGATAAAATAAATTCTTGGTACTGCTAAATGTCGATGAACCCTTGGACACATACTTGAATCGAAAAAATATTACTTAATAAAATTTATATTCGAAAAAAAAAACATGAAAAAAAAGTAAATGAAAATTGTGCTCGAGGTTGTTTTCAATCTGTGGATTAATGAGAGAAACTTGTCAATGCTTGTTGATCACAGGGCGGTAAGAAGCAATTAATTTTAGATATTAATCTTTTAATATGTGCACAGTGTATGTGTGTTATTATGTATAAAACAAAATGACACTTTTAAAAATTATAAACATAAATGGAAAAAAATTGTAATTATATATTTAAAAATCTGGAAAAATTTTAAGTAAAGTTTTTTTGCAAATCTTCATGAAATATTTTTATTTTTTTATTTATTTCTTTTACACTTAACTCGTAACTATTTAAATAAAGGAAAAAACAATTTAACATTTTGTCAAAAAATAACGAGAAAAATTGAAAAATAATTTGTTTAAAATTTTTTTCATTTCATTTTATTTTACTGTATGGAAAAAAAGCTCAATGATGAGTCACAGAGCTTTTTTTTTTCTGTATATTTTATTATTCATGATATTTTGAAGGTGAAAAATAAATAAAAAATAATTTTTACGAATTATATATTGTTGCATTTTTTATTTGCTGAATATATAATTTTAGAATTCAAACCGACGAAAGCAGTAGCCACTTTCATGATGCAAATTTTTCTATACCGAAAAAAAAATATGTCATATGTTTAATTCATGGCTTCTTCAAATTCTGCAGGCAAAAATTTATTCTGCTATTTATTTTTTATGAACGCCTACACACGCACTTTGTGGTTGGTAATAATATGTTCTAATATATATTTTTTTTTTCGACATAAAATTGCAACCCTTTTTCTTCATTATTATTTCCATTGTTTCGATTATTTCTTTTATTTTTTTTTGTTGTCTTTAATTTTCATTATAAATGTTTTGTTCATTTTTATTTTTTCAATTGAAAAAAGTTGTTACAATGCACAGTACTTGGTTTATTTTTTAATTTTTGTGATTCATTTGATATGAAACATATTTGGTTTTGACCTTGAAGTGCCATTAGTCAATTAATTGTTATGCAACCAACGAGATACCTGAGTGAATATGTAAACAAACAGTGGTAATTGTAGGAGAGCAAAGTATAGAAAATTCCATCATCAAGTTAATGCAAAGACGTAAACGATAACATAAACGAGTTCGTGTAAACTTTGAAAGATCCTTGAGCCCAATTTTATTAGTTTTATTTATATATTTATTTATTTATTTGTTATAGTTGAGATATTAAATTCATTTGCATACAAATCAAACGTTAAAAATTGTTTTATAAATTCGTAGAAAATATATATCGAAAGGTTCGTGTTGAACTCACGTTAATTATCGTTAAACTAAAATTAACAAAAATTTTTCCCAATTAGCAAAGGGTATATATACCCAGCTAACTAGTTTCTCGTAATTTTCCAGAAAATATTTTCTATAAAAAATGTCTAATAAACATTTCTAGAAATTATTTTGGAAATTATCTTCTATAGACCAAATGAATAATTATTTTCTTCTCATCAAAAACATAATCATTTATGAGCTGCTTATTGTTTATGAATGAAGTTTATGTTTGCCAGGATGTCTGACCATCACAAAATTTATCTACTAAAATTGAAAACCATTGTATTCAATGGTAGTTATCAAACTTTTTATTTAAAACTTTATGCACAACTATAGTTTAGGGTATTTTATATACATAAAGTGACACTTTTTATTTATTTATTTTCATATTACAAGACTATCAAGTTATATCATATGACAACGACCTCAAATCATCAATGTAGTTAATAATAAATAAACAAAGAAAATATATATAACAAAAAAGAGTCACTGGTTATATGTTTAATGATCCGAGCAGTTTAGAATTAGGTCATTGGATTTAATGCAAAAAAAATAAAAACATAATTTATTTTAATTTTTTTTATCAAAGTTAATACGTTATTTTGATATATATTTTATCATATTTTTGTCATAGTATGTGTTTTTGTTTTATCTGATAGAGTTCAGTCAATGGCTGATGATAAAATCGGTTTACCTGGGTTTGTTGCAATTAGCGGGATGATCAAAGAGCCAAAGTTGCTCTCGCGTGGTAAAATCATTTAACCGGATTTGAGAAAAATAAAATTAAAAATAAGAAAAAATAACAACATAACATACTAAATAATTTATAATAACTAAAAACATTATATACTGATGAGAAATTGATGTGAGGATTTTATTTAAAATTGAAAAGTTATGAAAAAATTTAATTTATTAAATTAAAAAAAATACGATGCTTGGAGGTGTGAATTGAATGCAAGCTTTAACAGATCGCACTCATGATACTCGTTTAAAATCAAAATTAAATTATACAAACATATATCTAGATAAATTTTAAAAACAATGATAATAATCTTCAGTGTCATAACAAGTTGAAAAAAAATTTGGGTAGAATTTTTTGCTGTTTTTTTGAGTCGCACGAATGATTCTCATACTGAATAACTTAATTAAGTAATTTACATGGGCTACCCATGTCTCAAAAGTCGACTTCTCGATAACATAAAAATCAAAATTTACTAAATTATATTTAAAAAAAAAATAATGTAATAAAATTATATTGATTAAAATTAAAGATTAAAAAATATTTTCGTGTCAAATTTCAACGAGGAATAAAATTTTTATCATTTGACTCGAAAATCATTGAAGAAATTGAACAATCAACAGAGTTTTTTTTTCAATGATCAGACGAACATTTACATATTAACTTGTTAAATTAATTCAAGCAAAAAATATCCAGCAAAAAGAAGAAAAAGAATATCAATTTATTTGTTTGCAAAGAATAAAAATGGTGGCTTAATGACTCAAGATGAAAATAAATAAATTAAAAAACCATAATAATTGTTTTAAATTAAAAAATAAAAAATAAGTAGCATTCTTTATTGTTTAATTTATTTTAAATATTAATTTTGAATGTGAAAAATGAATATTTAAAATAATCTGCTGATTATATTTGAAGGAAAAAAAATTATCTCACACAATTATTATGTGTAATATTTTTACTGTGCATGGTAAAAAGGTATTTCGAGATTTAAAAAAGGTTAATGGTAGCTGTTCGATTATGGATGTTGATGGTCGAACTGTGTGCTGATTGACTTCAAGTAATTTTTCTTATCGTTGTACGTTATTTGTACACTTCATAACGAGATACATCATGCCAAAGAAAATATAAATTGATAATTTAACTCAACGATGAATAACAAAGAAAAAAATAAAAATCCACGTAATTTCATTTTGTATTTTTAATTATCGATAGGCTTCTATTTTCTTGGCTCAAACAAATTTTTTTGTACACTAAATCTAAACAATATCGATCAAAAAAATATTAAACATTTATACAAAATAAAATGGGATATGGATATTGGATTTGTTTTTTACTTTATGCTAAATTGATAAAACGAATTTTATATTTTTTTTCAAGCTCAGGTTGCTTCATCCAGGGACCTTAAAAGTGCAAATTTTTATGTGGTTTCTTTTGGAACATGACTAAACATATAATGTGACTCATTAATTAAAAATATTTTATAATAAAATATATACAGTTGTTTGACTCTTAAACTAAATTTTTAACTCAAGAAAAATAAGGAAAAATAAAAAAACTGAGATAAAAAATTGTACGTGATTTTTTTAAAATTACAAAATAGATAATACACTGCTGCATTGAAGTAGAAATGAAATTGAACAAACGATATTGTTTTCATGAGAATAAAAACAAGAAAAATAACATAAATGAATCTTTTTTATTTTCTATTTTCAACGATAAATTTGGCGTCCCAGTCTCGAGTTAAAAGAGTTCGTTGTTCCAATTTTCTCTCGGGTTTATTTTAGATATATGCATTCCGTAGTAAACAGGTGTCTAGAAAAATGAAAGGATTTAATACAGAGAGTATTTTGTATAAATAAAATAATAAAATATTTAAAAACTAATTACAAAAATAAATTAAAAAAAAAAAAAGTTTGATAATATAAATACTGGATTTCAAAAAATCATCTAAAAAATATATAATTAATTTCGAAGTAGATATGCATCAGGGATTATTAAGATGATGGAAATAAAAAAAAAATATTTATATTAACGAAATAATTATATTTTGGTGCCGGTTGACTCTTGCAAAATAATTTTCGAGTGTATTTGGAGATGTGTCTCGACTGATTTGCGGCGCCGAGAGAATTGACTTCTTCTCTCGACAATTTCTCTCTTATCGAAATACTGGCGACATCATCCGCATTGGAGACACGTTTTTCGATGTGTCCACTAAATAATACTTGTTAAACTCTCTTGTACTTGAATGGTATCAAAAAAAAATATTACAAAAAATTGCATGACGTCGTTTATGCTCTTTAAAATTGACTCAATCGAAATAAATAAAACAAAAATAATTACAACTTTATTATTTCAATAACTACTTGTTAAAATATTCCTTAAAAAATTTTTAATTTTACCAAAATTGTATCGTTAAATTTGAGCAATCATTACGTATTTTTTCTTTTTATTTTAAATCAAATTAACAGATGATATCAGAGGGAAGAAAAAAAAAATTAACACATGTCTTGAGTCTTAAATTCTCAATAGTGATGACACATGTGATGATGGATCAGACATGTCTCGTAGAATTGTCTAGTACTGCCCATTAACAATAAGAAAAAAAAATATTTCAAAAAAAAATTGACATACTTATGTATCTCATCGAATAATTATAATAAAGTTTTTCTTATTTTTTGCGAATCATCAAAAATCATCATCAAAACTGCAGGTGGAGATGTCGAAGCTGCATTTGACACTTTTCTTTTGCAATTTGACTTGTATTTTAGATTTAAATAAAATATATATAAATAGTATATCTAAATGATGATCAAGTATCGTTTAAATTAACATATAAAATTAAGAAAAAAAAAAATAATAAAGAAATAATATCGAAGGGTGGTCTAGAGGGTTGATGAATGGTCCCGCAGAAAAAATATCTGATGGTTATTTTGCCTCTTTAGCCGATTAATCCATTGAGGTTTGATGACGATGATGAGGATATATATATCGTGTTAAGAGGTCGTCGAGACGCTCAACCCTTTTAACAACTCCTACGTAAAAAAATTATATATTTTTTTTTATTTTTTCTAGTTATAGAAGATGAGTAGACTCATGCAGGGTTGTTGGATGATTCATTGTAGTTTCCTTTTGGGGGTCACTCAATATCTATATAGACGGTGTAGGGTAACTGGCCATTGTCCTTAATAACGACCAATCAAAATTTTTTCCTTACATGTCATAAGATTGATTAAAAGTTACACTAAAACACTGTCAATATTTTAGCAATTTAGGAAATTCAAATAATATGCATTCCAAGTAAATCATAATGAGATCTTGATTATTTTTTATCCGTTTACATGGAAAAATGACGTAAAATGCGTCAAAAAACATATGACGCCATCATAAAACAACGCAAAAAAATTTATTGCTTTGCTTTATTAATAAATACCTTAGAATATCATCAATACATTACAAATATTTTTGCTCAATTATATTTAATAAATAATAATAAAAAAATTGAAATGATTGTCGAGCAAAAAATAGATAAATACGACTTTTAATTTTATTATAAAATTAAGAAAATTATATATATCCGATGTCCAGATTGATGTGGCATTTCCAAAGAAATTTTTATAAACGCAGATGTTTTTAAAAACGCAAAATTGCTATTCGATAAATCATCAACTGTATTTTATTTTTTTTTTATCCCAATTGGAAAATAGTTGAATTTGTGTCGGGCATTAATCGTAGAAAGTCGAAGAATTGGGTTGTGGTTCTTTCTCCCTAAAGAAATTTTATACACATATAGATATATATTATATATGAAATTTAACATTTTGACCCCAAGGGAGCAATTTCGTATTTGTCCAAAATGCCTGAGGCTCATACACACGCCTGTTATTTGTCGGCAATTCGTTTAGCTTGTTTGAAAATACACGACGGGTGATGTCTATTATTATTGTCCCTTATATGTGGTTTATACCAGGTGACTTTTTTGCTACCAATAAATACTTCACACCAGGATATTTTTCTTTATTAAACATATAAAAAAAATATAACAAAAAAAGTTCTATACGCGTGGGCATCTCATAAAATGACCAGTATGAACTTTTCATATTTTTTTTTTTCCACTTTTTTTTTGTGCTTTAACGTTAGGGGTTGTCCATTAGGCTAATACAATCTAAATTGACTTACTTAGTAAAATTATTTTTTCACTAAAATAAAGTTTAATTAGTGGAGTAAATAAAAAAAAAAACGAAAAACCTTTTAACCTTAATAATTTTTAAAATTTAATTTCCAATTAGTTGACGTCGTGTATTTTAATGGGATGAAATTTTATTAATCATTAGTCAATAGTTATTAGAGATGATGATTTATTTATTTATTTATGGTATTTATGATTTTTTATTTAGTTATTTTATTCAAGTGTTGGCAGTTTTTTCATAAAGCAGGCGACAAAATCCCCACTAAATCCGCTTTAGATGAGTCCCCCACGTGTCACAAGGGTGTCATACGACAGTCACATATCCTCTTTGCTTAGTTCACATTCACTCGTGCGAGATATAAATTCAGTCTGTGATATTTTTCACTGAGTTAGACATTAACCTAAATCTAAGCCGGCTTTTGTTTATGTTACTGTTTTTTATTTATTTATTTCATTCAGCAAGAAATATAAGCCTTTAAAAAGCTACAATGTTACTCATTTAAAAAAACCACTCAAAAATTTATGATTTGAATTAGAAAATTTTATTATTTCAAATAAAAAAAATACAAATTTTATTAGTTTATTAACAATAAATTGTCGTTGAGTATATAATTTAATTAAAAGAAAAAATTAATGAAAAAGTTTTAATAATTTACCTGTTTTTTAAATTAAAATTTCACTTAAATTTTGAAAAAAATCATGAAGCTTGTGGCTGCAAGATAGATTATATATTTTTTGTTGAAAAAAAAAGAAATGTTTTTGCACTTAATGATAGAAATATAATAGAAAAAAAGAAGAAAAATGTTTGGATATTATTTTTTTATTTCATTAAAAATAGTAAAAAAAATGAATCGTAGTTTTTTACAACTATGAAACAATTTTTTTGGTGAGTGAATGTATTTTATGTGAATAATTTTATGTGTACAAATGGTGTTTAAATTATAAAATTATATTAAAAATTATTAATGACATTGGAATGTTTATTTTAATATACAAATGATATAGAATCCCTGACGTTTGCACCACGTGTTTTATACACGACAAGTTGCGTCAAAGTGTTTTGCGTGTCTGTTGCGATATTTTCGCAATACACTTGTGTTTTTGCAATGATATTTATTCGTGTATGTGTATACTATATAAACGACAAGTTTAAAAAATAATATAAATATACATGCAAAAGATAAAATAATAGTAAAAGTGAAACAAGTTAAACACAATTAAAGAGAACACACTCAGATGACTAGATGACACTTTTGCCAAAATATTTTTAAATTCATATTTAATTTATTTTTATTGCAATTGACATTATATGTACAGTGTTTTTGTTCAAATTAACGTATAAATATTATCAGTCAGTTGTACTTTCACATCTACTTGATTTGCTTCTATCAAAAGGCGTGGCTTTTTCATCGATCATTACCATCGTATCAGGCAAAATTTTAGGGGGAAAGGAAATCCTTTGATGAATTATAAAAAAAATAAATAAATAAATAAAACTAATAGCAAAAATATATCCAATCTAAATCAAAGTCACTATAATTATTTTTCAAACAATTAAAAATTGCTAAATTAATTATTTGATATATTTTTTTTCTTAAATTAACTAGACAAATAATTTTGCAAAAATTTATAATTTATATACAATCTGCGAATGAAATTAAAATATTGATAACATTTATTTGCATTATAGTTGAAAATGAAAAAAAAAAAAAAATAAACAGTGTCCAACAGTGCAATTAAACATCGAAACCCGAGGCGGCGGTGCAATACAAGGCGCATTACAATTTGATGCGTGTCGGGGGCTGCAGTATGCACGCGTGATAAATGTGCAGTAGGAAATCCACTTGCAACACAAAAATATATATTTACGCGAATAAGCAAGAGCGCCACATCTTATACATGTTATACAAAATACATAATAAAAATAAAAATAAATAAAACACATGAATACGAAAAATTTACTGTTTTTTTTTTTTTTAATTTAAAAATTTTTTCTCACTTAATCTTTACAGTAAAATTCATTTTGATTTATTCACCCACTCAATTTTGTACGATTAGTTTTCAAGACTCTTCTCAATATATTTAAAATTCATTCAAATTAATTATATACACTTTTACATTTCAATATTATACGTCAACTAACATTTCCATTGTGAAAAAAAAAAAAAAAAAAAAAAAAAATATTGTAAAATATATACAACTCAATGAAAATAATTGCAAAAAAGATAAATAAATAAAAATAATATTAATGGAAAAATGATATATACATATAAATAAATGAAGTATATAATGAAATAAAAGATATAAATTCAATTGCGGTAGGAGAGACATGCACGACTGGTCCTAATAACTCAAGTGAATCGAAGCAAATGTCTAATGAATATAAAAAAATAAAAAAGATATTTATTTAAATGTATAAAGTTTTAATATTTGTATTATGTTGACTCACTTGTGTTTCTTGTTGTAACACGAGATGTACATTTATTGCATAATATAACAACAACAACAACACGTGTTTAACCACACAAGTTGTTCATTTGATAAACAACTCTTTCATTGAAAATTACAACTAGATTATTATGACTTTTATTTAATAATTTATATTCAATTATTAATTCAATGTCAACAAAAAGATGAGATGAAAGTTATCTCCACTTAAAAAAAGCTCAAAAAGCTCATCTTAATTTTGTTTTATTTTTAAAATAACAATTGACAAGTGTTTATCGATAAATTAAATTAATTATTGTTTAAAATAAATATCTTTTATCTTTTTGTGTTAATTAATTTAATGTTTTATTTAATTTTAATTATTTATTTATTTGTTTCAGGTTACCACAGCTTGCAGTCTTAGCAAAGATTTTGTGCCTCCTGATGGTGAGTTGAATATATTTTTTTAAATCAAATAAATAATTGAAATATTTATTTTTGTTTATGTTGACTTTGATATATTCAAGTTTAATTTAATATAAATTTATTTTTTATGATAAATAACATAATTTTTTGAATGGATAATATCTAAAAATAATTCCAGCCTGATAAATGACATACTTTTGATTATTTTATTTTATTGATTTGAATGTTTTTTAAAAAAACATGGATTATATGCTCAACTTTTATTGTTATTATTTTGATTATTTCGTTTACTTTCTTAATGCCCTCGTTTGTTGCTTTATCTGGAAGAATCAATAATGAAAAATATCCGGCGAAATGCAATGAGGATTTTGTAATGACTAAGACAAATCGATTCATGATCCGATACAGGTCAAAGATATCCTACCAACACTTGTACAATTTTTTTTTTTTATTTCAATAAATATTTTATATGAATGTAAGTGATGATTGTATATTTTATTTTCATATTATTTGTTATTATTTTTCTTTGTAAAAAAAATGAAATCCTAGATTTTTCGTGTATCATAAATATTTTTTATTTATTTTTATTCAAAAACTTTTAATGGATTTTACGAAATGATTTATAACGATTCGCATGATATATTGTATAAAAAATAGCAGATTACAAAATAAATCTATCGAAACAAAATGTACAACTATTTAGCAATTGATATCAGATTGAAAAGTTTACTTGGAAAATTTATTTTATTATAGCTTTGATTTGTTGAAATTAAAAATGGGATATCGAAATTTGTCGTAAATATATTTATGAAATTTTTTTTTCCATTGTAAAATTGTTTTGATTTTTTCTTTTCGGGGATATTTTAATAGACAAAAGTGAATTGATGAATGTATGCATAAATCGATGGTTAACTTCCAGGAATTTTCCAGAATAAAAGTAAAAACACGCAATGCATTGACATTTTTAACGACGTCTATTTTGGGTTGTTGAACCCTTCACTAAAATAAAACCTTTAAATTTTTTATTTATAATTTTTTACGTTCATGTTGTTTATGACAATCTTTTCTCTGCTTCAATTTTTACAATGGTAAAAAAAAT
The DNA here is from genome assembly GCA_030523065.1 of Aphidius colemani. Classification (NCBI taxonomy): domain Eukaryota; kingdom Metazoa; phylum Arthropoda; class Insecta; order Hymenoptera; family Braconidae; genus Aphidius; species Aphidius colemani. The sequence continues at coordinate 29,227 of JAPYYR010000628.1, forward strand.
GCTATATAGCTTTTTTTATCCAAAAGAAACCACTATTTTACGTAATCCGTGGAGCATGTGCGTTGATCACTGGTTCTCGCATTACTTAATATCACTTAGAACGAGAATCAGAATACACATACACATCCATTCACGAATCAAGTAAAACAAGTAACATTAATGACAGTCATTTATTTATTTTTTATCAGCTCGAAAAAAAATCACACGAGATTGTCACGGTCATATTAAGCTGAACAAATGTAAAATTAAAAATTCACTACCGAATGATTTGTTATAAATTTGATGAAATTTATTTTTTTTTTATCAAAAAACAATTAATTATCTTTCATAAAAAAATACAACAATATTAATACAGCTCAGTTTTTCTATTTTTTAATCTTTTTTTTTTTTTTTTTTTTGTCTAAAAATATTCTCAGCATTTAGATCATAGTTATCATTGGCATTACCAACTTATTATTCAATTTAATTATTATTAAAACTCGAAGAATTTAAGTTACAATTGAATAATGATTATTAATTGAAAAAAAAAAATTATTTTTAATATAAAATTATTAATTAAAGGTGGTGATGTGCGGGGCGGTGCCGGCAATGGTGCGCTCCGTGAGTCTCTATTCGACTTGCAGCAGCGGCAACATAACTGTCATTGACCGAAAGATAATGGCAACTGCCAGCGAAGATCAGATTGCACAATTTCGTAAGTATCACGATATTATAATATGAATAAACAATAAAATTCAATCATATCTTAAAATTATTAACCTCAAAAAATCATACTTGCGTGCAGTTTGTAATTTACGAAATAATAAATTACGTTTTTCTTTTTCTTTTTTTTTTCGTGCCAATATGTATTTTTATATTTCATATAAGAATATATTTTTTAAAATAATATCTACGTATATATCACAAATGAAAAAATTTTTTAAAAGTCAATGTGCCAGTACAAGTTGTATAGATGATTAAATAAAACGAAATATTATATATGAGAATTGAAGAACAAGCTGTCCGCCCTCCACGTTGCATTTTATGCGGCATCCTCTATGTTATGTGATATTCAGCGGCAAAAACATGATTCGCATAAGCATAGCAATATAATACACATAAAAAAAAAAAAAAAAAAAATCATATATACCTATAAGAAGGGGGCAAAGAGGTGCTTGAACAAACAGAGAGGAGCCAGTTTTCGCGCCGCATGCTGAGTCCTCCGTCTGCACCTCCCCAAGATCCATCACCTTTATCCTCATCTTTTATGCACTTCAACGCATATAACCAATGCATTGTAATTAATCATCCCTATGCTATGTTAAATCCACATGCATACACACCAAAAATATATATTTAAAAAATGAAAAATCATATTTGTATATTTGGAGAAGAATTTATTAATTTTTAATAAACAAAAGGCTGCAAGTTAACATCAACTTGCACAAAGGCACTCCATCAGGTCCGAGACTACCTGGAAGACGCTGTTGATCAAAGTACACTTAAAAGTCCCAATGTCTTTGCGCCTTTATTGAAATCTAAAAAATGAGGAACAACACTAGCAGATATTAATCCACGTTTATATATTTCTGCCAGCATTAATGCTTCTATTTCAAGTCACCTTGCAGTCTTTATCATCATTATCATGACCACCATCATTATCATCATCATTATTATCAATTTCATCATCATCATCAACAGCAGCAGCAGTAATTGTAGTATCAGCTATCTTTTTATTACAAGTCTCTTCGGTTTATCATCAAGTTTTTGATTTATTCAATATTAGATTTGAAATTGTTATAAAATTAAATGAATAAAATGAATTATTAATTGCATTGTCTTACATATTAACTGGCACGATGTTGCGTTTTTTTAAAAAATAATATTAAATTTTTTAGTTTATTCAAATGATGTCTTGTCATAGTTGTTAATTTTTTAAAAACTATCCCAACAAACTGTATGATTATCATGTCAAAGTAACCAGGTTTCACTTGTCCAACCTTTGATCCTGTATATTTTAATTATACACAGTTCAAAAATACATTTAAAATGAAATTTATATTTAATTATATCAAGTAAAATCATGTAATAATTTAATTAAAAAAAAAAGAAAAAAACCATATTAATTATAAATATTAATTAATACAGCTTAATATTTTAAAAAATGAAAATATTAATTGAAATACATTCAAATTTAAAAAATATATTTAATTTTTTTCCAACTTTTTTGTGTATTATTTTTCTATCACGTGTGTGCCTCATCGTTGGGATATAATACGATGGAACAAACGCTTATCGAAAAGTCCCTCCCATTGCTAGTTATTATCGTGAATAAACGTGCCTAAATGCCGGTGCCCTCTTTTGATTAAAATTGGCCTTTTAATTTATTTAGTAGCCTCTAATCTTAAAACGACCGACAAGATAACCAACAAAACATATCGGAGATGATCGTAGAGATCATCCCTCATTCTTTTTTTTGTTTAAAAAAACACTAACCACCCCTTACAGAAATAAAAAACCAAAAAAGTCATGAATAAATTTATATAAATTTTATATATATATATATTTCATTTTTTTTTTTTATCGATTAACCTTTATTTTTTTGTATTATTATTTATTATAAAACAATTATTAAATGATTTTTAATGAAATTATATTTTGTATACAATAAAATTGTTGATCGTTTGAAATAAAGAAGCCCATATTGAATATGATCAAAAGAATGCCGACTCGCTTTAGAATCTTATCTAATATATTTAATCAAAATGTAATGATTTCGATATTTAAATCAGCTAGACCACAGACTAAGGTGTGTCGTTAAATTTCTTTTTTTATTTTTTCAATAATTCACGCATGTCCATTTTTAAAAAATACCTGTATTAGTATCATCAACAGATAAGAAACTAATTGCTGATATAAACATTATATTAATTCCATTTAGTCAATGATTATTTAGCTCTATTTTATAAACTAAATATCCAAGTAAATATATATTTTAAAATAAAAAAAATTGCCTGAGAAAATAGTAATAAACCTGAGGGCATAAAATAATTGTTTAGAATATTTTATCCTGAGTGAGATGTAAATGATTAAAATCAGTATCCCACAGTGAAGATCAAAATATGTTTATTTAATTAATTAATTAACAATTCAATTGATAAAAACAATTAATTTGTTAATATATTTTTAGCTTCTGGCAATATCATAAACGATTTCAAGCCACCCAATAAGGTTGACCCAACAGCTTGATGAGAAAAACGATTAAGAATTTAATGAAAAAAAAATATAAAAAGAGAAAAATGAGGCTTTTTTTATGATGTTGTTTGAGGACTTTTTATTTAATTTTTTTTTTGTTTAATAAAACCACTTGAATTTAATGACAAACAACAATTGGACAAGTTTTTTTTTCGTAAATTTTTTTCAGTTTCATTTAAATGTGAAGTTTAGTTTTTTAAATGTTTATATTACCGATGGTAATTATACCGTGAAGATTAATTTTTCATCATTGGAGTTGGTTATTATTTTTTGAGAATATCGTAGTGTTTAAAAGTGATGAGGATAGGAACTCAAAGATGGATCAGAAGACTGCTATTTGCTAAGTGGCAAAGTACACACACACAGTGTTCTTGTCTGGTGGCTCCTTCATTAGCACCAACAAGCCGCGGTATTTCATTATTTTCAAAGCATTTAACTATAAGCTCATGAAAAAGGAAAGAAAAAATAAGACAGTATATGAACAAACTTGAAAATAAATAAACTAAAAAAATAGAAAAATAAAATAAAAATGATGAAGGTTCAGCTTTGATGTAGGCACACAGCTTCCCATAAACCAAAAAGATTTTTCTCAGAAATTTACATTTGCCATTTACGTATTTTTTTTCCAACCTGTCTTCCGGGTAACAAGTAAAATCATATCCCAAATTTGTAAATCATTAATTTTCATCAATTAACAGGCAATTTTTTAAAAGTCAATGTTTTTTTGTTGCAGAAAAATTGACAACACAATCAGAGGATTTCAGCAGAAAAATATACATATTTGCTGAAAAATCACAAAAATATATATGCTTTAACAAACACTGGAAAGCAATAGCTGTGGTGAGTTGAATTTATATTTTTTTCATTCGTTGAAAGACATAGATGCATTTTTTTTTTTTGCATTCCAGCTGTGACATTCAAAAAATAAAAAAAAAAAAGAAACATCTTTTCAACAATAGAAATAAAATAAAAAAAACTTCTTAATTTTTTACTCGTTTCGTTTGATTTTTTTTTACAGCCAAAAAAAAAGAGAGATGCAATGGGTGGCAAGTGTCAATTCTACGAAACATACAACGGTCCATACCTGAGGTATCAGAGTGCAGCAGACAGTACAAAAAATCTTGGCTTCAATAAACATGGAAGACCAATAAAAGGTCAAGGAGCACGTCAAGAATGCTATAATTTTATTAAATACAATCCAAGTTTCAGTATAAACGATCACAATGATTACATGACTGGTAATAAACTAAATGATAATCCAAAAAAAAATGTAGTACTCAAAAATTCCCATAAACCCAATAATCATCATCAACAGCCACAATTAAAAAATTTAAAACAACAACAATTAAAAGTACAACAAAAATTTCCTCGTCATCAAATAGATGGCCATAAATTAAAAAAAAATTTATTACAAAATGATGAAATAACAAGAGACACAACAACAACACATCGTCATAGGCATACAAATCGTTTAAAGGTAAAAGAAGAATATTCTGGTCCACGAAGACGTCAAATAAGGCGTTTACTCGGAAGAAAGTATTAAAAAAAAAAAAAAACAAATTAAAAATACCAATTTTATATGTACTACTTCATTTGATTTATTTATATATATTAATATAAATAAATATATATAAATATTTATTTAAAAAAAAAAAAAAAAAATGAATTTCTTGGCTCGACGATTTAGACTGGCTCACAAGTGAAACCTGTGACACTGTAAACCGAGGAATTGCATTATTCTATAACCCGCGGGATACGGGACCATTAAAAACCCCATCCCAATCCAGGATAGTCAATAATAATAATAATAATATGCATAATTATAAATAATAAATTTTTAAGAATAAAATGTACCCCCTGGAGGGGAAATTTGGTAGAGTCCGTATCCCACGAAGAGCTCCCTCATTCCCTTCATTAAATATTGTGCAACGAGTCACGCACAAACGATACCTTAATAGGTGGCCCCACTCAAAAGTTTCGATTGTCTATGATAATATATTAATGAGCAAAAAAATAATATATATGTATATGCTTTTAACAATGATTAAAATCAAAAAATTAAATATTTAAATCGCCTGCGCAGTAACACCTACTCAGTGTATCGTATTTGTATATTCAATGTGACTAAAAATAAAAGCTTGTTTGTCTGCACATACGCAATAATGACACGAAATAATGAAGAAAAAATAAATATATATATCACCATGAACATGATAAATGAATTTTATTTATTGGTTTTTAAATTTTTACATGTAAACATATATTGGCTATTTTTATTGGCTATATTTTTCCACACAAAAAAATATCTCGTGGTGATATTATGTCGAGCAACTTTGTTGTCAAATGAGCGTAATAATTAATAATATATAATTTTCAAACACATAAATAATACTGTGCTGATAGACTGAACATCAGGTCGAAATTTTTTAACTAAATAAAATATAAGTAAAGTAAAAAAAAAAAAAAATTTTAAATGAAAAAAAAGAGGAGAAGGACGTATGAAAAATATATGTATGAATGGATAAATTTTTTTGGAACAAGTGCGAGTGATTGTAATATATTGAGTGAAAATAAAATGAAAAAAAAAAAACATTTCAATAACTTCAACAACAATACTAACACAACTACTCATAAAAATAAAATGATAATAATAAGAATAATATGAATAAAATACTAACAACAATAAAAACAGTAATAATAAAAATAATAATAAATAAAATAATAATAACACAATAATGTCACCATGAATAAGAGAAAAAAAGAAAAGTTACTGTTAGTAAAATACAAGAATAAAAAAAACGTAAAATAAATAAATGAAAAAAAAAAAAAAAAAATTAATAACAAATTTAATTATTAGAACGCTAAACAGCAGACTGTATTACTAGATTTAGGCACAGTTTAATGACCCAGTGGCGAATAGTTACTTGACTGAAAGCATTAAATAATTTTCAATTAGTTGCAGAAATGTATTTTTTTTTTTTATAATTTTACTGAATAATTTTGTCGAGTCGCCACTTGAAGGAGCACCTTCATGGCATGCTTCTTTTAAAAGAAACTAAAATATAAATTTATTATTCAAATAATATAATAAATAATGTTTCTTAGGTAGCTTATTTATTGAAATCATATTTAGATGTTAATATAAAATTTAAAAATGATATTGAATAATAATATAATATGAAAATTAATTTTAAATTGACGGATCCATTCTTCCTTCTTTTAAATAATAAATTTATATAAACATTACATGTTGCTCTCTTTGCCTATTTGCTCCTTTTCGATTAATTTATCGAATGAAAAAAAATTAAAATTATATACTTCAAGAATAAGTTACTCATGTCATTGCTTTTTTTTCATTTATTTTTCTTTTCTGATATCTGAAAATACTCAATAATTCTGTTTTTTTATGTTTTTTTTTTCTTCTTGTTTTTGAGTACCGTGTGGCGTATTTTCATCGTAACATGACAAATGTATAAATCATTATGTAAAAAAAAAAAGTGACTGACCATTGAATTAATTATACCAGAAAAAAATAATAATAATTACACATTTTGTTAATTGTAATAGAAAATAACATGTATTAAAATAATAATATGGTATTGTAATTTAATTATGTAAAAAATAAAACTTAATTTTTATTTTTTTGTACTTATTGATATGTAATTTTTTTAATTCATTTAGAATTGTATAAATACCATGTAAAAAAAAATTGAAAAAATAATTATCAAATTTTTACAAAATAAAACTTGGTAAATTCAAATTTTTGTAAAAATTTATTCAATCAGTCACTCAATTTTTCCACTTTAAAAATTCTGTATAATTCACATATTATTTTATTTGAAAATTATTTAAAATTTCAAAATTAAAAAAAAAAACCAATGACAAGGGTATCAAGAAAAAAGGCCAGAATTGGAGCAAAGATAAAATAAATGAATCTGACTAAATGGATAATAAATATTGGAAAAAAAATATGAAAAAACAATAAAAAAATAATTATAATAAATAAACAAATATATAAAAGATAATGTGTATTGTAAGATATTTAATACTGACTCGTTAGGCACACTCAAATAGTAATATCGATAATATAAACAATAATAATATAACATTAATAATAATTTGAAAAAATGAATGATTGTAAATTATCCAAAAAAATTAAATAATAAACATTGAAAAATAAAAAAAACAAGAGATTGTGGAATAAGAAAAAAATAAATGTTGATTGGTAATTATATTTAACAATATATTAAACGATAACCAATATAATAATAATAAATAAATAATAATATTATTCATGAATGACATTAAGAGTTGCTTTTTGACAAAAAAAAAAAAAAACTGTTTCCGTGAATAGATCAATAAAGATATATTTGAAAAAAACAATAAAAAATAATTGTCTATGTTGCGCTAAAACATTTTTCGCATTGTAAAATAATAACATACTCTTGGTATTTACTGGATTAATGTGTTGATGTGGCGTGCTTTATATGGAAAATCAGAAAAAAATATTCAATTTATTTAATAAATGACTAGATATATAAAAAAAAAAAGCTTCAAAAAATTCCGTGGCCAGTTACTTAGTTAATTGTTTGGATATGTGTAAATCGTAACGAGAACATTTATTAGCCAAGCGGTCAGAGAGGTTGGCTTTGAAAGCAACGAGTGGCCGTTCGAATCACACAGGGGACTTGTTTTCTTTTTTTTTTCTAAATATGATTAGTGTCCATTCTGCACATATCCATTATATTGAAGTTATTTAATTTCTTGAAGAAATTAATAAATTTATTATCATTATGAAATCATCAACTTTTTTTTTGCCGAACTATTTTTTTTTTTGTTTTTAATTTTTCAAGAAAAAGATTCTCTTTTGTTAGAGTTATCATTATACATAGCACTTTATGTATGCACTGAATTTGTGAACATTAGAAGAGTCTATATGTAAATGAAATTATATATATACCTGTCTCATTGAAGCACATACCGCACGCCCCCTGCGACTAGCAATAAAAAAAAAACATTCCAACGTTGATAATAATAATAAAAAAATAAAAATTAATATAAAAAACAATTCACATTCATAAGTGTATATGTGTGTGTGTGTTTGTGCGTGCGTATGTGTGTGTATGTGTGTCACAAGAAAAGAAAAAAAAAAAAAACACTGTCAAATATACTAATATTTTGTGTTCATTTATTATTAAAAACCTTTTATTCGTTAAAAATAAATGAATAAGTTAATATTTAAATAATTTATTAATTTTTTTTTATAACATATTGAGTTATTAAATATTATTATTAAAAATATACATATTTATTTTTATCTATTAAAGGATTTTATTTACTTAAACTTTTTGTATATGTTTTTTTGACTTTTGAACAATTTTTTATTCGTTTCCTGTTTGCATTTTTGGTAAAATTCCGGTAATATTTATTATAAATTTTTTAGAAAACTTCCAGAAATAATTTCTAGATATGTTTATTAGATATTTTTTAGAAAATTTCAGGAGGCAGTTTCCGGAAATATTTATCAGAAATTTTCAATTGTTTAAAATATATTTTTTTATTTACAAAAAACGAAAAATCTTTGGTATTAATGTGAAAAGATATTCTGGGTTGATAGATTTTTATAATTATTTTTGATAGTTGAAATTCTTAGTATACAAAAAAATAATTACATCGATTCCTAATCGTGGTTTTTGGATAAATTCAATGCGACCACGATAAAAAAAAAAACCTCAAATATTTTTATGGATTAATAAATAATTTCCATGTGTTTTAGCAGATAAAAATTCAATTGACCAGTAGAACTCCAATACAATTTGTCATAAGCTAAAAAAAAACCTACAATGATTTAAATATGAATGGGAAAGAGAGAAAAAGAAAGGTATCAGTATTGTGAGTCAATTAGATGTGGAATTGAGAAAACTATCTAACAAATTTCACGCTTCAGCATTTATACCACGAAAAAAAAACCTACTGAGTCGGAAAAAAAAATGTAGTCAGCTATTTTTGACCCTTACAAGTTACATTTATTCTGTTTTCATTCTGCAAAAAAGGACAAGGATCGTCGAAAACAGGAAGAGATCAAGGCCACACGAGAAATTCCATGACAATGAAAATTCTTGGTGAATGATAAATAAATTAATAAATCAAACCATTTATACACAGAGAGTTAAACATTTCTTCTCAAATTAAGATATTTTACTTTTTGTGAAACAAAAAAATGACAATTTATCAAAATTATTCTTCAATTAAATGATTTTTTAATTGTCAATTACAGTGATAAAAAAACAAAAAAAAACAACCCAATTACATAAATAAAATGAACAAGCCATTTAACTTTTTTTTCACAGACGATTCTTTAATTGGATCAAAAAATTTTTGAAAAAACGACTCTCAAACGGTTTCTCTTATCTCAAAAATTTATGGGAATAACGGCATTAAGATAAAAAAAAATTAAACGATATTGTTTCGATGTTTAAAACCAACATTTATACATTTTTGATGTTCACGTTGTTTTTTAATTTTTATATATTTTAGTTTAACAAAAGGACCGCCGTTGACTGTAAAAAAATTATTGAAAAGATTCGTTTATCGATAAAACTGATAATGAAACACGTGTGTATAAGTGTGTGGTAGCTTTCAAGTTTGAAGAAAAAGTAAATAAATGTCAGAATAATTCTATCGTTAGTACAAAAAATGTCCCGTCTAATTATGTATTCACTATTCAATTTATATATTTATTTTTTTTCTGGAAATCATTAAAAATAGCTGTGTTAGCTTTATGCATTTATTATAAAAAAAAATAATACTAAAACTAAATAAATTTTTTTAATTAATTAACTAATCAATGACTTTAGAAAACCTTTAAATTGCAGCTAAACTTTATATTAAAACACCAAAATTGAAAATAAAAAAGACCTGGTAACGTTTGTTGAATAAATCGCATATTTATTTAATAATTGTATGCACTGGTAATATTTTTACTATATTTGTGTGATAGATTTATCCTTATCAAACAAAAACGTTGAAACAATATCTTTGTCTTTTTATGGATTTAAAATATTTATACCACTAAATGAGTTTTTTACATAATATAAAAACAAAAAATAAAATGACAAATTAATGACACTGTGTAGAAGCTTTTTGAATCCTATAATGAATTTTCTTAATATTATCATGACATTTTATTCGTCAGGATAATTAAATTTTGCAAAAAAGCCAAACTTTGTCAATTTTTCTGACAAAAAATAAACTCAAGAAATTTTTTTTTATTCAATAATGAATCTTTTAACGAACGTTGATAGACTTTTTTTTTTTTGGAGCTTTAATGAGCTTAATATTTACATTAATGATTTCCATACAAAATAAATCAAAATATATGAAAAAAAAAGGCAAAATAAATTTAGAAAAATTAATTGATAGACAATAAATTGTGTTTCTTGCGGCATGAAGAGATCGCTCAGTGTGATTCACAATATACTGTATCAGAATCCACTAAGATTTATGACTTCTAATAAAGTAAAAAAAAAAAGTTAAAAAAAATTTTCGTAGATTGAACATGTCGGCTACGTATATAAATTAAATTGCATCATTTCATCTATTACATAAATTCCTAAATTCAACAAAATTTTTATACAATAAAAAAAGAAAATAATAATAATTTCCAATAAAAATTTCATTGGTTTTATTTTAAATATATCAATTGTTTTTTTTATTCCGGTTTTTATTCTTTTTTTTTGTATCAAGTAAAAAAAACTTGTATATTTCAGTCTCTGTGGCTATACCAAGTGTAAATTTAACTAAATAACATAAGTATGCATATGAATAAGCCAAAGGCACTTCTTCAAAGCAAAAGAATAAAAGTGTTCTCTAACTTTTTGACGTTTCTTCCGGAAATCACGGAATGCTGTTTGTGATGTCAGAAAGTGTCATTTTGCAAAGAATTTATTTTACTTTTTTATTTGAGAAAAAAAATAAATAATTTAAAACACGAAAAATAATAAAAAGTATGACTGTTGTGATAGTAGACTGATAAAAATCTTATTGATTAGGTAGATGGTTTCCTGCATAGGAAAAAATGAATTTAATATTCAATGAAAGGAATTTTTTGTAGTTTCGGTATTTCCAACTAGCCCTATATGAGTTTTTTTTTTTGAAAATTATTATCATATGAACATTTTAATGTCAAACACACAGTAGTTGTTGAAAGGATAGTCGAAATTTTATGACCAATTCAAATTGAACTTGTTGTGAAATTTGAAGAATTATTAATTTCACATGAACATATCCAACTTTTTTGCAATTTAAGGAATTAAAGAAAGATCTTTCTGTTCGAACTAGATTAAAAAAAAAAATTCTTCATTGTTTGTTAGAGAAAAAGAAAGAAAGAGTGAGAGAGAAAAGGGGAAGAGCTTTATGATTAATTATGAAGGCTGCGGGATCGAATGCTGACCATGACACATAATTGTGTTCACGCTCAGATCATATGTGATACTTTGAAGTATTGTTCTAACGGTATTTTCATTTCTTTATTTATAAACTTTTTTTAATTTTTTACTTATAATTTTATATGTTTCCTTCAAGTTATCACCAATACGTTGAGTTTTTTTCACTTTAATTACAAGCCGGTATGGTTGTATCTCTTGCTCAGTGGAATTGCATTATGGCAGACTAAAATGATTTACGTGCACTTGAGAAGAATAAAACAACAATGAAAAATCAAAGATAATAATAAATTATATTTTTATATATTTTTCTTCCTATTGATATAATGTTTCATTGCCATTTATCCGATCAATCGTTTCCGCATTTTTATTAATTAAAATTTTTTTTCATTTGATTATTATGTTTTTGTAATAACAAGTTGTCGGAATTTATTCTTTTTTTTTTTTCTTTTCTTTCAAGCTAAAGACGTCAACT
>JAPYYR010000629.1:0-27942 GCA_030523065.1 Aphidius colemani
ATTAATTAAACAAAAATTATTATTTGTATTTTAAAAAATACTTACTTGATCATACAGAGACAAGGCTTTGTTGTAATTTTTATTTTTCAAATGACCACTAGCTTCATCTACTCGCAATTTCGTCGAAATTTGTACCGGATTTCGTTTGGTTTTCTTTAAATCTCTTGCTTTATGGTTTTCTGTTTGCCAAGCTGTCATACTTTTCTGTGCAAATAATCATAAAAACATCTTTTTCATTAGTAAATGTTATAAAAAAATTCTTTCTATGACTATAATTTGTTTAAAACTTTTATCGCAAATTATTTTTGAATCAACTAGCTCATAAATTGCCAAGAAAGAATTTCGAATTACCTATTTTTTAATGTTCTATATTCAATTCCCTTCCATCGAAATTTTCAATCAATCATATTGCAATAAAGCTCTCATATTTTTATAAAACCCATTGCATTTCTAATAATTTTCAGATGGATCAATTGATATTGAGATTGGCCAAAGACAATTGCATGACTCAACGAAAGTTTCCATAGCACAACAAACTTGTCTACTAAAAAATAAAAATCTATAAAGGATTTTACAATTTAAAATTTATCATTTCATAATAAAACAATGTGTTGGCAGTTTGATTTAGTCCTTGATAATAATTTACTACACTCTTCATCAATGTCAAAATTATACTTTACTCACGCTACATCATCGCCGCTTTGAGCTTTGTCAATCTCAGTACCAATTAGTCTACTGAAACATCGATAAATCAATATAATTAAAAAACAACTTGAGCTATTGTTAAAAAAATATCCAATGTAATTTATAAATAAAATAAAATTAATTATTTAAAAACAATTTAGCTAATTATTTTATCTCTCATGCAATAAATTCAATTGCATAAATAATTTACAGCATAGTAAATTTAACGTCTTGAAAACTCTTCAATATTGTTAACACGCTATTGAAAAAATTTGAAAATGCTATTATTTTCAACAACAGCAATGTTTAATGATAGATAATTTAATTGTTCAAATTAATATATCAGTTTTTTTAATAGTGAAATGTCAATCCTATAGCAACGAAATAATAAACAGATAACATCGATGAAAATAACATACCAATGATAATGATAAAAACTTTTCAATATATAAACTTTTAACGATAATGAAATAGCAATCTTCCAGCCACATTGCAGCTTTAACTAAAGCCACTAAACATAAAGTTTGTAAGCTTGATGAAGAAGGGATATTTATTGGAGTAAGATTTGCGCAAGCTCAGTTTTATTTTACTCAGTTTTATAAATTTTAGCCGAAATAATATACATCCATACTGCTTAGCGATTAACTAAGTATTTTCAAGGAGCTTATTTTGACGTGTACTTTTAAAAGGGAGCGAGAGAAAGAGATTGATTGTCGAAAAAAAGTTTTAAAATTCAACAGAAAAAAAAGATACTTTTATAAAACGTTTTATGTTTTTTTTTTTCGAAAAGAAATTAATGATTTTCTGTTGTGGAAATAAATTAAAAGATACTTGGGAGTTTGTAGATGATAAAAAACTTTTCGAAATTTCGATTGGAATTTATGACAGCCGTTAGTAACACTCGCAACACGAAAAGTATATAATTGTTTTAAGATTTTTTTTTATTACCGTTTGACAGTATTTTTAGCTAAAAAATTTAAACACTGATAAATTTTTGTACTGTGATGAATTTATCCATTAAATTCGTGTGTTTGTGAGGGATTCCATCCCAAGTTGTTGAGAAATCTAAAAATAAAATAATTAAATATTTAAGCAATTTACAATACAAACCAGTTAATCACGTTATCGTGAATTTAGGGGTAACTTTTTTTAAATTCTTATTGTAATTTACTAACTGTAAGTTTTTTGTTTTATAACATACTAAAGAATTTTTTACTGTTATAACGAGACACGTTCTAGATCGTGATCGAAACTGTGACATAAATAACGTACATCAACCAAACAAATAACAGTCAGACATTTATCTAGTAAAGTATTCATAAGAGATTTAAAAAATAAAAGAAAAAAACAAAGATATATTACCCTTTTGTGACGGATAAGAAAGCAGAAGGGCCACATGTAAAGACACAAGCTTGTTTGGATCCAACGCCAATGATTTCTTTAAGTAAATTCTCAGTAACTAATCCTCTTTTACCTTCCCAAGGTTCTTTTGGTTGAGACAATACATGAATAACTTTGACCCTATTAATTAAATAATAAATAAAATTAATAAAATAAAAAAATTGTTATTTTTATTTAAATAAATAGCATCAAAATTTACCGTGTATCAAGACATATGTTATTAAGTTGTTCCTCATAGAATATATCTTTTTTATCTCGATTAAAATTAAGCAGATTGATTGACGAGCTAAAGGATAAACAAAAAAATATCATAGTTATTACAATAACCGATTGATCTCATTAATAATAACTTACATATTACGACGAGCTAAGGCTCTATGAATAATGCCAAGCATCGGTGTTAGTCCAGTTCCTGCAGCGAGCATATTAACAATTTTATATTCATCAAAAGACTCAATGACAAATGTGCCCAAACAATTACTCAAAGTCACGTATTTTCCTGATTGTATGCTTGTCAATGATGGACTCAGTGCACCATCGGGATAAGATTTAACAATTAAACATAGGCAATCAGAGTTTGGTTGCTGTGATTCATCATTTGATTCAAATGAAGCTGGTACTGGTGTGTAGGACCTTGACACTTCAGTTCCTGGATGATGATAATGATAAAACAATTATTAAAAATAATATTTACAATTTTTTATTATAAAATAATTATTTTACCTGATACATTCATTTTCACCTCAACATGTCTACCAACTGGTACTATTTCCATGTACTGGTCAGCCTTGAGAACTATGAAATTAACTGACTCACTAAGTGTTTTATTACTAACAACTTTCCAGTCACGATATATTCTTCCAATTTCTTTTTTTTCCGTACCAACAACACGACTACCATATGAATTCCATAATTTTTTATCTTGTTTTTTAAAGCAAAATTCAATTTGCATTGTATCAAATGATTTACGATATTGTGGTGGCCATTGTATTTTATTTATCATTTCATATTCATGTCTAATTGATCCATTTGGTAGATGTATATTTATCACAAATTCCGTCATGCTATGACAAATCAATCGGAAAGTTGAAGAATATTGTTCTGGTGTTAGTTTGTACCAGAATGATATGCTATTTGTTGTTTGTTTCCAATCAGTTTTTATTTCAAGAATTGATGATAATGGCTTTGGTATTTTTTCCACTGTTGAACCTAAATATTAAAGCAAATTAAATTATTTAAATAAATAATTTAAACAAGTATTTAAATTAATAATTTTTAGCTAATTTACTGTGAAAAAAATACTCACCACGAGCAGTTGGTAAAATTTTAGAAAGTATACTATTTTTACAATTTAAATTTGGTATAATTTCATTAATTTTTGATCTACATAATTGGCCAATAACGCATTTTTGAAGAATGCTTTGATAGTTAACCCATGCATGAACCTAGAAACAACAATCTACAGGTACACGAAGTTATCCTTAAAAATCTATCAAAATAAGTGAATAATAATTGGCTGTATTTTTTGTTTCATTGTTAAACTTACGTCATCAAACATTTTTGTGGCATCTGTACCAACACCTTTCATTAATTCAGGCACACCACCAGGATGAAAGTCCATGTATCTCGTTATGTTGTATACAACACCTACATAAAATAACAAATGAAAAAAATTAATTAAATTATTTTTAGTTGTTTTATGTTGATTAAATACAGTCATACCTCGAATAGCAATCCATGCATCATTTCTTTGATTGTGCTTAGCAAGTTCTTTTAACGAAATGACTTGAGGAACTCCTTTGAAACCAGTTAGATCAACACCAGAAGAACCAAGTCGAATCCAGTCCATCAAACTATGACCAGGTGCAAGAGCTGTTTTATTTCTTGGATTTCCTGAAATGTTTAAACAAAGTTATTTGATGAAATGGTAACATTAGAGATATTTTAATGAAGAAATTCATTTTATTTTAATAAATAATATGACTTTACCAGTTGCAGAGCTACTTGAATTTGCCAAAGAATTTACAGCTTGTTTTTGTTGTAAGTTAACACGAGCCACTTGAGCAGGCAACAATGATGAATTGTTTGCTATCAAACTTGTTGATGAATTTGTTGTTAATTTTGTTTTATCAATAACATTCTTGCTTGTTTCATCCAACAATTTATTTGCTGATATCATTTCTTCTGATGAATCCATGCTCTTTGTTTCAGGAGGATTTGGTGTGAGAAAATCATTTGTTGGTTCCATTTAATTTGATTTTACAACTTAGATGGACAATTGATGTGAACACTTGTTTAGTACACTGTTAAAAAATTCATAGCATGTCATCAGTATGTAAACATGTGTATATTCAATGACAGATGACAGCTGTTCCATAGACGTCATAAGCTTAAAGCACACAATTCGCTTAGATTATTGCGCATGACACTGCGCAACACACAGTAGATTCCTTCGTAAAAAAATAATAAATAAAATCTATTTTTGGAAATTTTAAATCAATCTTTACTCATTTTGACAATGAATTAATCCCTGGAGTTTAAATTTTTACCTTGATTAATGTTATCTTACTCAGATTCACTCCAATTGCCATGTCCTTTTTTATTTTTACTCCATTTTTTCCTCCAAGTTATCAAGGGCAAAACAGCAATTAAAAATTATCCAAAAAAATATATATAATATTTGGTTTCTTCTAAATTTATCGTTACTCTCAATTCCCAATAAATTTACCTGTTAATTAGAAATAAAACAAAAAAAAATTACTCTAATTACAGCTGTGGACGCAATAAAAAGTTTCTCTTTTTTTTTTTTTCTTATACTCAGATGACGAAAATAAAAATATAAATGATTGTATAACAACATGAAATTCACATGAACATAATGAAACTAAAAATTGACAAAGTAACGGTTTCACTCGATAATTTTTTTTTTTTTTTAAATTTCCTTTCTGCCAGAACTATAGTCCAATGTACAGTCCCCGAGAACACTTTGCCGGTCAGTCATCATAAACTTACCTGTGCGTTAACAAGTCCACGGAACAAAGACTCTCAGGTAATAACAAAAAAAAAAATTAAAAAAAAAAATTAAAAGGAAATCGGTCAAACGTACCAATTGGTGATAAAAAAATAACATAATCATTTTTTTTTTTAAATTTTAAACTATTTTTAGTTGAATATTTACTGATAAGAATCCATAAAAGAAATAAATTTTATAACAATAATAACTATGCAGAGTTTATAATTTAAAACATCGATAAATGTTGATAATTTTTTGGTGTTTTGATTGAATTTATTGGGAAATTTTGATGAATTATTTGAAAAAATTGTGGGGAATATTGCTTGGCTAAATGTTGATGAGTTTTAATGCAAAAAATGTGATAATAATACTAAATATTTAAATGGATTGTTATAATACAAATGGCTTTTTCAATGTTCAAGGTCTTCATTTCACTCAACTTTTTAATGCCAGCTTGTGTTCACTTGTGTTGTATTATTCATATATTGTGTTGACTCACTAAATGCGTGGATATTAAAATCGATCGCTGTATAATATTTTTTTTTTTTCAACATCGAAATGTCCGCGGATAATTAGTCGAAGGAAATATATCATTATAATAATTTTTATATAACAATAAAATATTTTTGTGATTGTGATGATGTTGTCTTGAAAAATACACACACATATACGAGAAAAAAATAATAATAATTTAATATTTTGCAATAAAATTTGCTGAATTTTTATTCTAAAATTATTGTGTTTTTATTTTTATTCAGCAAAATTTTATTGTTATTTTCTCGCGAGTTTAACACATCATTTTTTAAATAAAATGACAAGACAAATGAGACGTCGTTAAATTTCAAGACAAAGTTTTTGTGTTCTAGTTTTTTTATCTTTTTTAATTATTAGCACAAGTGTTACGATGAAAGTCATTCTAATTTATGATTAAGTAAATAAATATTATTGAAAAAAAAAAAAAAAATTACTAGATAAATATTAAACACAAAAAATTGTATTAAAAAAATTTAAATTTATCAAATATAATTAACTAATTATTTTAAAAAATGTTGAGATTATTTTAGGGATATAATTACGTTATCAAATTAATTTATAAATTTAATATTTTAAAGTCTGAATAGCGTGTATTTTTTTATTTAAAAAAAAAAAGCGAGAAATCAAAGATAAATGCCGGAAATGATCTACGCTTGGTTAATGCTTTTGTGCTAATTAAATTCTCGTGTTGAATGAATACAAATAAATAAGAGATAATTAATTTAATGTTAGTTTAAAATTAAGCTTAAAAAATAAATGCTAATTTAATGTAATTTTATGTTGGGACAATTGAAAATTGTTGAATCGACATAAATTAAATTTAGCACATTTTTAATGTCGAAATTTTTAACTGTAAACAGGATAAAATTGATAGAAATATTAATGAAGCAATGGCAGAGTATTGCGAATACATGTGGAATCCTACACGAGGACTATCAACAGAACTTGCAAGAAATATTTATCCTGATGTATCAAAAATGAAAACAAAAGATAAAAAATTAGCTGTTAAAACTGTTCGTGCTATACTTCGAAGTATGCCAAATGTAGGTAAGAAAATAAAAAATAATAAAGCTAATCACTTGATTTTGATAAAAAAGTAAAACATAAATTAATTAGCAAAATATAAAAAGTAAATAATTAATGTTTTAATATTGAATTGATGATTTGTTGTTTAGATTTATCAAAATGTACAGATGAGTACATAACACGTTTTCTCTTTTCGCGAAAATATCATGCTGATAAAACTGCTGCATTGATTGGAGCTTATCAAGCTCAAATTGCAAATCGTCCCGATATATTTGAAAATTTAACAGCCAGAGATCCAGCAATTCAACGAGCACTTAGAGCTGGAATTCCTGGTGTTCTTCCAGCAAGAGACAAGTATGTAAAATAATTATCTTTTTTAATTGCCAAGATAGGCACTAATTTTAATTCAATTAATTCAATTAAATTAGAACAAAAATAATAGCAACAGAAAATTCTTATTGAAATTTAAATTAGAAAATATTTCGTTAAATATCTTTTGGTATTTTTGAAGTCAAATTAATTTACTAAATTAAATTTTGCAATTATTTTTCTATTAATAATTTCATTTTAAAATAATCCTTGAACATTGAAGATGTCATAAAGTAATTGACTTGCTCGTAAGACTTTGTATAAAATTTCCATCGTCATAAAAATAATGACTGAAAAATAAATTAATTGACAATAAAATGTATGTAATTTATAATTTTTTTTCATACACAAAGAAAAGGCAGATGTG
Organism: Aphidius colemani; assembly: GCA_030523065.1. Classification (NCBI taxonomy): domain Eukaryota; kingdom Metazoa; phylum Arthropoda; class Insecta; order Hymenoptera; family Braconidae; genus Aphidius; species Aphidius colemani. Next base: position 7,395 of record JAPYYR010000629.1, read on the forward strand.
TTCTCATAATATTAGCATCACAATGGGATCCAATAGCAGTTCCTGCAATTTCAGTCTTACGTGCAATATTTTTAGTTCTCGAAATATTAATACAAGATCAACGTAATCAGGTAAATAAATAAATAAATAATTTTTTTTCAAATGAAAAAACATTAAAATTATAATTTATCTTACCAGCAATTTGGATTTGTGGCAGTTGTTGATTGGAGTGATTTTTCATTGCGTCAAGGTGGAGCACTTGGTGCAACAGCAGTTAAAAATTTAATTGTCGCTTTACGTGGAAGATTTCCAGCAAGATTTAAAGCAATTCATTTTCTTTCAACACCTCTCTATGTTCAAGCGACATTGACACTAATTAAGCCTTTTCTTGATGAGAAAACACGACGTAAGGTAAAATATAAATTCAAATAAAAATATATTATTGTTTCCTTTTCTTATCTGAATATTTGGTAAATTTTTATTAATTTTATTTAGATTTACCTACATGGAAATAATATGAGTACGCTTCATGAACATCTTCCAACTGATATTCTATCAGCTGAACTTGGTGGTACAGGTCCTGCTTTTAATCCAGGCTTTTGGGCTGAGCCAGTTATTCATTCAGCTATGCGAGAAGCCGAGCTGGCTGCTATTGAAAAAGAACAGAAAAATCAGCATCAAAACATTAAAAAAGAATCAAGTCATAATGAGCAAGTTAATTCAACAACTGAATTTTTTGATAAATAAAATCAGACATCAGTTACCTATGTGTTTATGGATAATTAATTGCTAAAAATATCTCAGATCAAATATAAACTAAAATTGTAAATTAATTTTAAAAGAAATTTCTCTTTTTTGTGCAATAATTTTGTCTGAATTAAATGTGATAATTTTTAATAAATAATTTCATTATAAATACGTATTGAGATGTAAAAAATTTTACAACCCGGTCAAAACAATCAGCAGTATTTAGAAATAAATTTAAATTTAAAAGAAATTCGTTGGTTTTATTTTTAACACTTGTTATCTTCCTGGCTATCAAAGGCTCCAACATTATTTTCAAAAGAAATGTTTGTTGGCTGGATGACCTGAATGTTTAATACTTAATTTAGCAATTCATGCGATCAGTACTAAACTAATCACTGTTTTTTATTTTGATGCTGTATACTTTATTTAAATTCATCCTTTGATAACGTCAACAACAAAAACCTTTCTAGCATATCAAATTCTGACGGGCCATCACTATCAATTAGTTCATGAGCATTTTTAAACTGAAAAAAGCAAAACGTTTCATAAAATATTGTATATATTTTATTAATTTATTTTATTTTTCATAAAGAATTTATAATAATAGGCAGTTACTTATTGACAATAAGAAAGTGTATATTAACAAAATAAGTAGATTTAACTTTTTGATACTTTTATCATTTCAATATATATATTCAACAAATCATGTGATAAATATTTCACAATGATATTTCTAAGTGTCAATCATTCATCTTATTTTGATTTCTTCTTGTTACTTTCTTTGATATTTTTTTTTGCAGAACCTAGAATAACAAAAAGCAACAATTAATTTACTTGTAATATTTTTTGTCATTTAATTTAAATTAATACTTTCTCACCCCAAATAATTTGATTAAATTTTTCTCCAACGATATATAAAACAACAGAAAACGCAAACAAGACAAGAAAGAAGACAATCCTCAATGGTAATGATAAGACTTCCATCACTGGATATACCCAGACACCACTCTTGAAGTAAATAAAATGCATCCTGTCGAGTTAAAAGTTAAAAAAATATTTAAATAACATATCAAACTTTGTAACTTGAATAATACGTGGATGAATAGTTGAATTACCAGATAAGATATATTAGCATGACTCCAAGCAATCCAGTAAATCCACGTGATCTTTTTGGATATTGTCTTGGAGCTATGATCATCTCAATTATTGTTGTGACCATAATAAGTGTGTGCATGAGATGATTCAACCACGATGGAAAATATGGATCAATAGCTTTTGGCAGCACCAATTCACGATCGACAAACATCAACGCCCAAAATGTAACACCAACAAACTGCAACAACAGATGGACTTAAATACTCTTCATAATTTATTTATTCATAAGGCTTTTTCAAGGCTTTTTTGATCTTCACTTACCATAGCTAGAGGAAAGCTATAAGTTGCATGGAAATAATCCTTGATTCGTCTTAATAGTGGTCTTGTTTTTGGTGATGGTGAATTTGTTCCACAAACATCATTAAGTGTACAAATTAAAAAGAACAATGCTTGAGCAATCTGTGAATTATTTAAAATTTATTATTTAAAATTATAAATTAAATAGTTATTAAATTTTTACACACCGCATCCCAATAAGTTAGGAATTTAAATTTTCCTCCATAGCCACTGTGCAACTTGTTGATCCTTGCTGGTATTATTGTGTACATGAAATCGTAATAAACAGCAAATGAAAATATTGCAAATGCAGAAAAATGAAACCCAGTCAGCACTGCTTTATTCATAATTATTTATTAATATTTTCCGTTCAATTGGTCGAGTGAATAATAATAAATCGATCACTACAGCTTTCCAAGATCCTTCTAATATTATAGTGATACTTTTGTTGTTATAAAGCGAAAAGTTGTGTCCACTTTTGTACGTTGAGTTAAACTGTTTTCCAATTGGTTCATGAAAAAATAAAATAATCATCGATAAAATTTATGTATTTGATTAAAACAACATATGTATTTTTTAATTTTACATTAGTAATTTATTATTGTTTTGTATAATTATAAAAGAAGAAAAATTCTTTGAAGACAAACGTAAAGTTGAAGGACAAATGCACGATAAACTGTCTAGCCAGTCTCAGATAACCTGAGATATTCCATTATTTTTTTTAACCGTTACTGATTAAAAATTTGTTATAATAAACAACAAAAAAATTCAGAAAAATAAATTACATCAGTAGAGACTTAAAGCCTGCTAAATCCGAGGGAAAAAAATGGAAACTAACGGAGAAAAATTTTAAATTACAGAGCAATTTTCCTCGAAGTTAAATAGATTTTTTTCTACCGTTACAATTTAGAACAAAATAATTACAAAAATTTAAATTAATCTTTATATTCCAATCAGAGATTTGTTCATCATACACTCAAATAAAAATGTCATAATTAATTTCAATGTAAAGAAATAATTCAAGCAATAAAAAAACAGAATAAAATTTAATTTTAATTCATGAATTTTTTGCAAATTGAATAATTATTTGTTACAAAAAAAAATATCATAAATAAACACCTATTTTTTTGTCCCTTAAAATGATCATGCGCTAATAAATTGAACTCAAATATGAAAATAAATAAAAAACCTTTTTGTATCGAGATCTACCCCCTCTGTCGGAATTAATCCGCTAGTCATGATGATTAAGGTCAAACCAACAATTCAAGTAAAAAACAACTTGACATTAATGCCGGTTATAACTTGGAATAAACAGGTTTATCAAACAACTAAAACTTTATTATTAAAAATTTATATTTTCCCAAATTTCAATAATAAAACTAAATTGCTAATTTTGAGCAAATTAATTGATAAATTATTCAATTTTTATTCACCTAAATTGGAGCAATTTATTCCACTTTGCAGCCTCAATAAAATTTCCACAGAAATTAATCGAAATCAATGTAACTGTTTTTATAATTATAAATCGAAATAATTAACAAAAAAATATTTTACATTTGTAAAATTTAAAAAAATATAAAAATTTTTTATTGTATAAAATAAGCGGTTAATTAATTTTTTAAAAAAGTATAAACACTTTACTTTTTAAAGGTCTTAGAGGTCGTGAATTTTATGTGCTCCAAACAAGTATCTTATCTTGACTGAACATGTATTATGTATAGCCACTGTAAATGTCTACGCTAGTGACTAGTCAGTACTTTACTCATACATATGCATAGACAGCTGTCGAATACAACATTGTTTTTCTAAATTGATGATTTATTTTTATCAACATCCAGCTAGCAACACTGATAATATTCCCATAAATATTTTATACGCATTTTTTGTTGTTTTTTTTTTTTTTCATTTGAATAATCATTTTGGTTTTTACAGCAAATTATTATTTTTTTATCGTATAAATTATTTATTATTTTATAAAAAATTTATGTCTTATGTAAGTTGAGAAAAAAATTATTTAATAATCAAGGCTTGTTGTGTTGATCTATTGGTAATTATTTTTTTAATTATAAAAATTAATATTTTTCAATTGACATTATTGTACGTTTAAAAAAATGGACAAGTAGGTTTTTTTTTAATTTCAAAATATTTTTGTAATTTAAATTCAAATGGATAATAAAAAAATAATTTATTATAAAATTATTTTTTTTTAGCAATTTTTAATTTCTTTTTAATGACTGGAAGTGTTTCAGTCTTGAAAGCATTTATAATCTCTTGATGTGTAACTTGAGTATCAACATGTTTATATTCAATAATTTTTGATGGTTTATCAAGTGCACCAGGTGGTGAAAATTCAATTTCTAAATCAGATTGATCAGAGGGATCAGAATCCCCATCATGAGTTTTAGTTAATTTGAATTGTAATGGCTTGACATCTTCATCTTCATTTGATGTATCAAGATTTTTTTTCTTCACTGGATACATGGTAAAGTAGTAGTCACCTTTTTTTCTATGAATATGAAGAGATGGAGTCGTTGCAAATTCATCAATTTTTCTTCCACGTTGACTTCGTGCCAATGACAATAAACTTTTTGATTTAAATTTATTTTTTTTTCCTTTAACAGTGGGTAATACAACTGGTCTCACATCCAAATCATCAAGTGATTTAGCAGCTCTTTTTGATTGAAATATTTGCCAAACACGTCTTGATATTGCACCAGGTTTCCAATCAATTTTTGGCTTAATATTACCAGGTGTTTTTTTTGTATTCCATAACCAGCCCATGTTACGAGGAACACGACATCTTATTTCAACACAACTTCGATGACCAAAACATCCAGTTGGACTAACTGATCTCACTAAATTTAATACTCGTTTACTCACTTTAACATCATATGGATTTTTATTAGATTTATTTATTATTTTTGTTGAAATTTTTTGTTTATGTTTTTTATTAAATTTATTTATTTTTTTTCTTTTTAATTTTAATAATTTTTTTTTTTTCCTTAAACTATTATCAATGTCATTTAAATTTGAGGAATTTGTTATTTTTAATTCATTATTTTCGTCAATTTGTTGATTATTAATTGCATGTTTTTGATCATCAAATGTGTTGTTTCCTTTTTCTATAATTCTATCAATAGTTATATTTTTTTTATAACCAGAAAAATCAATAAATTTATCTGGAACACTAACATGAGGTTCAATTGGAATTATATTTCTTGGAAATGATTTTTTAAAATTTTTTCGACGATTTATACTAAAGTATGGACTATCAGTTGGATCTTTAAGACCTAGACCTTCAACTCCTGGTATTTTTCCAATAGATTCGACAAAATTTTCAGCATCTTTTAGTGCTTTTGATAGGCAATCAATTGCTTGACATGGTTTTTTTGGCTCTCCTGGATAACTGTATTCATGCGGTGGTTTATCCGTACAAAAACAGCTTCCAAACTGATTGGGTTCATCACCATATCCACCACGAAGACGATTAATAATGTTATCTTGGCTTTTAATTGTTTCTAAATTCATTTCGATATCATTAAAATTTGGGTATAATAATCTAGAGCACGTCTCACTATTGCAAGGTAAATTTTTATTTACATCAGGCTGATTGTCTATCAACTCTTCAAGATTTTTATCAATAACTGAATCATTTTTTGATGCATCAACTTTTACAGATTGATCTGATTGTTTTTCGTAAAGATCTTTGCAAAGCATCGAAATACCAAATATATTTTTAATCTCAATATCTTTATTGACAATTTCTTTTATTCTTGGAGTCCAAAGTTTATCTTCAATTTTATCTTTTTTATCACTTAGCTTTTCACAAGTATATACACTTGAAGAATTAACTTCTCTAAAACTAAATGATTCTTTATTAACTTGAATTTTATGCTGAAGACATCTACCAAGACGTGATATTTTAATACATATGTCAATAGTTCCAGATGCATTATCATCACCATCAACAAGCTCATAAGAGTTTTCAATTTTGTAAAATTCTGATGAATCAGTTGTACAAAAACATCCAGTAACTATTAAATTTACCCAGCAAATTGGATTATCATCATTTGTCTCACAATATTCATCAATTATTTTATGAATCTCTAGACAAATTGGATCACACTCAAGTTTCTTTATAAAATCAAATGAATAATCACTAAAAATACAAGTTTTACCAGTAAATATATCAAAAAAATTGTCATTTTTTTGATAACCTGATAAATGTTTTAATTTAATTATAAATTTTGGGAACTTTAAAATTTTTAAATTAACAGATAATAAATTTAACTTTAAATTATCCAATTTTTGACTCGTTAAATTTAAACGTTTTACTAAAAAATCAATGACAAACAATTGTTGCTCCTGATTTTTATCAAAATTCAAAAACATATTTACTTTTTAAAAAAATAATTTCAAATAAATATATTTAATAAAAAAAATATATAGATATTAAACTTGAAGTTGTTTATTCGAACGAAAAAATAAAAAATCATGTATTTTGTTTTTATTTAAATTTATAAGTTAAAAAATTAAATCAACATAAATTTTAATTAAAAAAAATTCTTAACTTATATTGTCAAGTTCTTCTAGAAAATATCGACATTTTGCTTTGAGAACTTTAACTGATTCCAGAAATATAACATTTGGTGGAATGGCACCAACAGTTTCAACGTTAACTAAAAAAATAAAAAACAAAGTATAAATTTTATGTGATAATAACATTTGAATAAATTAAACTTACAAATAAAATGATCAGAAATTCTTCCAAGGTCAACAGAATTTTTTAATGCATCATTTCCATAAACATTACGTGAACAGCTATCATATCTTGCATCTTTAACTTTGGCTTCAACACCATTTTTATTTTTGACAAGTTCAATGACACCAGGGCTAAAGTAGCCTTTTAATTTCTCAGCAAGTTCACCAGTGATTCTTTCTTTCAATTGGATATCAGGTAAAAGACGATAAGTTGCAGTTGCTAAAAAAAAAAATATGATTAATTAGACAATTTATTGATGATTTATCAACAAATTGACTTACCAACTGGTGAAAATTTTGCATGATCCTTGCCAATACCCTTGACAGCATGCATGTATGCACAAATTTCCTGTCCAGGTCTCATTTTACAAATAAGAATATCTTTTTCAAGCATACCAAAATCATTTTCACCATTTGGATATATATTTTTTTGTCCACCAAGTGGTACCCATTGAATATCACTACTGTAAACTACACATAAACAATTAGCTCACATATTTATTAAATGTATTAATAGAAAAATGTAATTATCATTACCATAACTGTTGCAATAAATTGCTTTAGGCTCTTGTGAATCTTTGGGAGCGTGTGGATTTTTTGTGCATTTTATTTTTAATTCATATCTCAATGTGTCTTGTTCACTTACTTCATCATTGTCATTTGATGAAGTTGATGGATAATCAAATAAACGTGGATCAGCTTTAAGTGGTAGCAGTCCAAGTCTATGAGCAAGTACTTCATCTTGTAGCATACTTGTGTTATTTAATATGTATACTTTTTCAATTGCCATTGAGGGAATTTCACTTAGCATTATTCGACGAAAAGCATTTGCCAATGCATGTGAACAACCAACAATGTCAAATTCAATTTCTTTACAAATTCCATCCTCTTCGGTTTTTTTAACAACAGATATTTTTATATTCTATAATAAATATTATTAAAATTAGTATTTATTTATTGTTACTTTTTTTAAGCAACAAATTAATTTATTATTTACCTGTTTGTATTTTTCTATACTCCAGGGACCTGGAGGTCGGAGGTTAGAATACTCATTAGCCTTGAAAAATAATAAAAATATAATTATCATTTATAGATTTGTTGTTTTTTTTATTAATTAATTAATTAATTATCAACTTACATTTGGTATTCCATATTCACCTAGGATAACACGAGGACTAGGTTGTTTGGAAGTCATTGTAATAACTAATAACGTTTATATTCTAAATATATTGAAATGATTGTTGATAAAATTTAAGAATCAAGCATGGAAACCGGCGTGAATCTAGAACCGCCGGTTGCGTAGACTAATAAGCTTGAATTGTACTATTGTACCAAGTAAAGGGTTTAATGTCAAATTTCTTTTTAAAAAAATATGAAAAATTGAAAAAAAAAACATTAACTACTATTGTTATTTTATTGACCGATAAATATAAACAAAAATATGATAAATCAACAATAAAATTAATGCTAATTATGACACATTGGTCAATATTTTATTTCAAACTTTACAATATGCTAATTAATAATAAAAATTTTCTTAATTTTTAGATAATAATAATAATAATTAATACAGTTTTATTTGTAATTTTACATCATTAACTAAATCACGTCCAATAATAGTAAAATCTTCTATAATTGCTGGTAAATTCAGAATCAATTTACCATTATCATCAAGTTTACGATAATTCATGTTTGATATTTGGAATTTTTTCTCTATCATTTCAAATGGTTTAATCAAAACTCCAATCACAGATCCTCCATATTTATCATGAAAAAATAGTGCAATATCGTCATATGCATTCTGTAAATAAATAAAAAAATAACAATTATTATCACAATTAATGGAAAAATAAAAAAAACAATTAATAATAATTTAAAATTAATTCTTACCCTGAGTTCTTTCAAGTAACAATCAACTGGATCAAATTCAACAAGTGGAATGTCTTCTTCACTGTGTTGCTTGTATGGATGCCAAGTATCTTCATCAACTGAATCATCAAGATCAAATGATTGATATCTTTTTGAATTAAATTCATCTTTCAAATGTATCAATACATCATAGTCATTTGTTGGTGATTTAAACATTGGTTTCCAATTAAATTTAATACCTTCATTAAATTGTATATCAACAAGTTTCAATGCTTCTTTAGCTAGCAAACTAACACGTTGTAAAATCATTTTGTTTGGTGAATTAACTGTCCACATTGAGCTAAAATGATCATAAGGAGTTGAAATAAATAAATATGGCAATTTTTTATCTCTATTTAATGTAGCAAAATGATTTTGAATTGTAGTAATTTCTTCATTTGTCATTTGATTGTTTAAATTAACAATAATTGGATCAGTTTTCCATTGGTGACTTGAAAAGAATTCAAGGCATCTCATAAATCCAGCTTGTGGCGTGTGAACTGGTTGATATGGCTGTGGTGATAGATAAACATATGCAACCATCAATTCGACAACAATTTCTGATAAATAAAAATCATCAATTAAATGAGCAGATAGCCAACGTTTAACAAGACAACAAGTTGGTCCAAATGATGATTTTTGCAAGTGCAAAGCATGTAATGCACTGCTCAACTTTGGCAAGTGAAATAATTTTTTTTCCAATTCAATTGATTCTTTATTATTTTTGTACTCAATAACACCATTATTTTTCAATTGTTTTATCAATGCAATTTCTTTGTCTTCAGCAATAACAAGACGAAAAACAAAACCACATTTAAATACAATTATTCCATTTGATGATACTTTTGCTTTTAAATTAAATTCACGACGTAAACAATTTGAAATTTCTATGTAAAATCCAATTTTTGTTTTTCTAAATGCTTCGATTTCTTTTGGCCATTTACTACTTGATGATAAATTAATAACAGCATCAATTGCTGGTGCATATTTAAATTTTGTTTTATAAGTAGTTGCAAGTGGTGGAAATACATCTGTATATCTCAATGCACCACTTGTTCCTTCAACACTTTTTATTGACAGTGGTAAATTTTTCAATGATAAAAGCTCATTTTGTAGCTCAGAAAATACATTTATAACTTGTAAAGCAGCTTCTTCACCAGTACCATTTGAAAAATGTGTTATTTTAGTTTTTTTTAACATTAAAAATTCATCAACTTCATTGCCAATATATGTAAATTCATTCTTTGATATGTTAAATTTGGTTTTTAATAAATATGTTGTTATTTGCTGACATATCATTCTTCTATCAGCAAGTGTTTTAGCTTTTTCCCAACAGACAACTTCACACACATCACCATCTTGAAATCTTCGTAAATGTGATTTATTACCCCAAAAATTTTTAAATTCAACAGCTTCTTGATCATTTGCCGATGGACCACGTTCAATAATATTCAGACTTGTATAAGGATTTAATCTGATACCAATGTAAATTTTATTTTGCATATTTTCCATTGACTCATTGTTGTTGCCACAGATGTTGACTTGTTTAGGCATAATAAATACTTCATCTATTCTATTATTAAAACCTTTTTTCAATGTTGAAATAATATCATCAAGTTGTGGTTTATTTTTGCTATCAATGATTAATAAATGATCATAATTTATATAAAATTTAACTGGTGTCAGGAATAATGTATGAAAATTATTGATGACATTGTTATCAAGACATTCAATTGCTAATTTAGCTTGATTTTTAATCCATTCATAATTCATTTTTGTCAATGATTCAGTTATATTATGATTACCAGTTGAATCAATAAATACACAATCATAAAATTGGTGATGTGATATAATTTTATGATGAATTCCATCACCATTTGCCAAACTTATTCCATTTTTTGACCAATCAGAATTTGACAAATTAATCCAGAAATTTCTGATGACCTGATAAGAACTCATGTAACGATTTATTTTATTTTTTTGTAACAAATATATTATGAACATTGTCAAGCAATGACCATTAAATGTTGATGTTAAATTTCTTGGCTGTCGTTGATACAGCCAAACTTTCAAAAGTTTTATACCATCAATGATGTTGGGATAATTTTTCAACATGTCAACAGATAAATTATTAGCTTCATCAATTTTAATTGAATCAACTGATGACACAAAATGAACAACAACTGTAATATACTTTGAGAGGGATCCAGTTGGTGTTAGCATCAATTTTTGGCATGGCATGTCTCCTGTTAATCTTTTTTCACTTACAATATCATCATTGATAATAGATGCAACATAATTAAGATATTCTGAATGTTGTTTTGGATATTCATTATCATTTTTAGGAATAAATTCATTTGGTATCTCCATTTTTATATCAATTGTTGCTGATGGACCAAGTGTTGTTCCAATTGAATATGATCCAATGACACATACATTAGTTGGCTTTAATTTTTCCATCATATTGATATTATCAATTAATTTTATATACCAGCCATGAAATTTATTTTTATACTTTTCTTTTATTTTAACATTATCCAACAATTCTTCGATTTGCAAACGAAAGAGATTGGATGAATATAAATTTTGAATTTCACGAAGATTTATCATTTCATGGCTAGTTGGTGTTACAAATTTTTCTTTAGCTTTAAGTGTTCTACATTTTTGGACATCAGCATCTCCATGTCCTTCACCAATTGATGGTCCATCGTATGTCCTTGTAAAAAAAATCAAAAATTTGTCATCAGCTACATGTTAAAAAATAACCTATTGAATGATATAAAAACGTGTTACTTACATTTTCATTTGTTTTGATTTTTCACGTAAGAGAGAGGAATGGCTGCAGTAGTAAGCTAAAGCAGTGGTCTACACGCGATAGAAACAGATAGAAATCTGCAAGAAGAAAAATAGAACATGTGATAGACTCGTAAGGCTCATTTCCACCGTATTTTGAGTAATTATTTAGTGAAAAGCAGGGGAAAAGGATGTCAACACAAGTTTCTTGTTATTTAAACTGACTTTTCCAACACTACATATTCATACTTACATACAGTAAAAACACTTACATGATTAAAACACTGTATTCTTTATTTATACACACTTGCACTAATTCTTCATATAATAAACGTTTATTATCAAGCAGCCATTGTTAACACAAGGCGCTAATAAATCGGCAATAATTTTACAAAATCGACCATTATTGTTCAATTACCAGCGCTAATAAAAGCAGCAGGATAATAAAAGAAAAATACCATAAAAAATTTAGGCCATGTACTTAAAAAAAAATACATAAATAAATTGAAAAATTTGAAAAATAACTTGATAAACAAGTTAGATGACAAAAAAAAAATGTAATAAATTATTTACTTGCGCTCAAAGCTGCAGGTATATTAACTTTAATTTAAAAAAAGTATTTTTAAAAATGAATTTACAACTTGGTAAATCATTATGGTAAAGTGCGTTTAACAAGAAATTATTTAACTCTAAGATAACAAAGTTGAAAAGAAATAAAATAAACATCCTAATTTTCCCTAATTCATATGATTTGATGTCCCATAATGTCTGTAATACCTGAAACACATCCTATTCACCCCCGTCTACTCTGTTTGAGATAGACAGGTTGATGTGCACACCTTGATCAATCAACTAGAACCATTTACTCTGGTGCAAATAAAATTAAAAAACAAGTGATCAAGGTGAGCTGCAAGTCACAAAAATACATAAAAAAATAAAAATATATTGGGGGGGATTATCAAGTAACGTTAAAGAATTATATCATGAATTCTTTAAAATTACAAGCTCGTTAACGCACTTTACCCTGAGGGGTTGGTTAATAATGTGACCAGAAGGCCTCTTACCTTTTGTAGAAGTTCCAGGTGAAATTAGACAAGAAGACAGGCCAATGTAGATGTAGTTGACTCTATTGGTCTTTAATCTCCTTGAAGGCAGGATTCTTTGAAGTGGATGTTTACCTTTCCACCCTGTGCTGGTCATCAGAATACTCCAACATCATGTAGTGGTTTGTAATGATTCCATCAACCGGTTCACAATGATCACACACAACATCACAACACCATAATCACACTTTTCATCATCATCACACTACTTTTACAGCACTTTATAAATTAATAGTCGTTATTTTCCGATAATATCGACTTTAATATACTCAAATATTATCCAAAAATTATACTTATTATAATTCTTTTTAATAGTGTATATTATTATTATTGTTATTTATTATTAAATTTTCACTTGATTACAGGTGAGATTTTATACATTTGTTCGGTTAGTGGCGCTGTCTTCTTTAAAACTCCCGGTGCTACGTACGGTGATTAGATTTTTTTTTCACACTAATTTATACTAAAAACTATGTAAATATGTTTGTTTATGCACTAAATGATAAATAATAATAAAAAAATATAATATTTACATACTATTTGTTAATTATTTGACAAATTGGAACTTCTTTTTGGCAGCTTCAACGTCATTGACAGGTCCATTAACATCGGAATGAATTCACAAAAGTTTACCATAATTTATATCACATTTTGTTTAGAATAATTTATTTAATCGATTTATTCACAATTTAGAGTTGTTTAACAATTATTATAGCAACAATAAGGGTCAAAAGTCACGACACATATTTTTTATTTTAACAAAGCAACGGCCATTTTGGATTTGAGAAAATTTCAAGATGGCCGCCGTGTTGTTAAAATAAAAAAAAAATTAAGCCATAAATTAGGGTGGATTTCTAATAGCTATCAAAGGGTAAAGTTACATGAAATCTTTCAGTAATTTTTACGGCTATTTACAACTCTTTATATGTATGGTGTAAACTCTCTTTAAGCTGGCTAAAAGTAATATTTCTTTCTTTTTCCACGTTGAATTTAGAATTAAATTAAACAAAACTAAAGTTAGGTTACCTCGTGCTTTTGAGTAACTCGTTTAGTTCTTTCTGTTGCACGTTTTCTTAATAATCACAAGTGAATAATATAAATTAATATTTAATTAAAAAAAATAATCAAAATGACAAAGAAAATTATCAAGACTAAAGTTGAGAAAGTAACAACAGTAAAATTACCAATAAAAAAAGCTAAAAAAAATGATAAACTTAAAGAGAAAATTGTTAAAAAAGAAGTTAACGAAGAAGTAAAAAAAGAGCTCAAAAAAGAAGTTAACAAAAAAGTTAACAAAGAGGTTAAAAAAGAAGTTGAAAATAAAAAAGTTTTACAAAAAAAAGTAAAATTAGTAAAAAAAAATAAAAAAGAAGTAAAAGAAGACAAGAAAGAAATAAAAGAACAAGTAGAAAAAAAAGAAGAAATTAAAGAAGAAAAAAAAAAAGATATTGAATTGAAAGTTAAAAAAACTCCTGTTTTAAAATGCACAAAAGAGCATGCATCAAAATGCGTTGATGCTTTATTAAAACTTGATTCAAAAAAAAATCAAGATGACAAATCATTGTTGAATCCAATAACTAAAAATTCAATATTTCTCCAAATATCTGCTGTGAAAATTCCCAAAACTCCAAGGAGAACCATCAGAATGTGAGTATAAAAATTATTAGTATTAAATTATAAAATAAAAATAAAAAATATGATTAATAAATTATTAAATAACCAATGGATCCTTATGATAACAATTGATTCAAAATAAATTATGAAAATTGACTAAACAAATGTTAATTTATCAAGAAAATTATTAAACAAAAATAATAATAACAATAATAATTTAATTTTCCAGTTATTTGCCACACTCATTAGTTGCTGAAGATGATGAAATTGCACTTTTTGTACCAGATCTTGTAAGAGGTATTCGTCAAGATTATAAAAAATCAGTTGAACATTATGAAACACTTTTACGTGAACACAATGTTACAAGAATCAAGGAGGTTATACCAATGAATCGTGTCAAAACTGAATATCGTCAGCATGAATCAAGATCAAAACTCGCTAGACTATTTGATCATTATCTTGTTGATGGAAAAATCACTGGACACTTGACTCATCTTCTTGGAAATAACTTTCACAAAATTGCAAGAAAACCAATTCCAGTCAAACTATCAAGAGATAATTTAAAAAGTGAAATTGATAATGCACTAAAAAAAGCCAATTTAAATATCAATGGAATTGGTAATACACATATTGTTGAAGTTGCATTAACAACAATGAAAAATACTGATATTGTTGACAATGTTCTTGCTGCTTTTAAAGAAATTCAAAAAAGTTATCCAGGTGGATTAACAAACATCAAATCAATCCTCATCAAGACTAAAAATAGCAAATCAATTCCAATTTATTTTTCAATGGGTAATTTATTTATTTATATTATTATTTTTTTTTTCATTGTCTAATATTTTATTGTCTATTTTATATGTTACAGTCAACAAAAACAAGGTAGCAGTACCAGAAATTAAACCACTCAGACCCAAGTCATCAACGTCTGTTGAGATTTAATAATATCATTATTAAACTTTATATTATTATCTTGCGAATTTTTTTGAGTTGAATATTTGTAATACTTAGACAATATTGATTAATAAAAAAATAAAATAAATTTTTAAATTTGATATCTTGTTTTGTGTTTGTTTACTTCATTAATTTATATGTTGAGTTGTTAATGATCATGTTGATGTATCATTTGTCGTTCATGTTCTTTTGATCATTCAGGGTCGTATTTTTTTTCAATAGCTTCAATAGTTTGGCATCTTTCATTTAAAGTTTCAACATTCGTTGGTAATGTTTGGTTTACTGAGATCCAACAAACAATAATTTATACAATAAACAATGTTTGTTAATTCTTCTATTGGTGATAATAAATTATCAAAAGAAGAATATTTATTATTACGTGCTAAAGAAGCATTAGCAACAGATATTTATTCAGCAAAATCATGGCTAATAACAGCAAAATCATTATTTCCTCATAGTGCTAAAGTACAGGTTAGGATGCATTATTATTTAATATTTAAAATATTATTAGACAACAAATAAATAAACAATTATAATTATAATTTGTTTGTATTTACAGTTTGAAGCATATAGGATTGAAAAATTATCTAAAAATGTCAAAGAAGCTGCTAAATGTTTCAGTGAAATGTAAGTATTAATAGCTGATTTATTTCTTCATTAAAATAATATTATAATGATGTTTGATAATTGTGTTTTTTTAATATTTAACAGATTCCAAAATTTTCCTGATGATCGTGCATTGTGGAAGGAAATTGAGGCAATAACAACATGCCTAAGATCAGAACATGGTGATCTGGAATCTGAATTGTTATGTGAAATATTTTATCATATACCCCAAGAACTTCAACACAGACTGCTTGTCATGACTGCTGATCACAGTGAAGACACAATGGAGCACTGTAAATTATTATTACTGTTGTTAAAAAAATTCCCACAAACAATATCAACACATGGTGTAAGTAATCATCAAGTAAATAATCTTAAAAAAATAACTCTAACATTGTTTTTTAATAATATTAGCCTCGTCTTGTTGAGACTCTTTTGACTGCTGAAAAACATAATTATCCAGGACAACCAGTAAATGGATATCGTCGTTTATTAGCATGTGACATATTGCCTCTTGTTGGTGGCAGTACAGTTGAGTTAAATGCACGTTTAAGTTTACGTTTATTGTGTAAAGCTGTTGAATTTTATTTGGCATTTGTTCAACAACCACCAGACACACAAATACAAAATCCATGGGAAAAATTATTTCAAGTTATTGAAATAATTGGTAAAAAATTAGGCTGGGAATTGAGTAATTTATTTTCATCAAATTGGGATCAAGAAAAATATTGTGAACAACTACAACAATATGCAATGACACATAGTAATAATTTAAGTGATGAATTAACAGTTAGACAATTATTAATGAGTTCAATTGTTGTGTTTATTAGAATATTAAATGATCATACATTATCAATGAAAAATGAGAGTGTATCATATTGTCTTGTTAAAGCATTTGAAGATCCATTATATAACATAACAGAACAAATAAAAAAAAGAAAACGTGATGATCCAATTGTATTGACAAGTGATGCTAATTATTCTGGTAATGGTTTGACATTAGCCATAATATTATGGGATATATTACATTCAAATGAATACATGCAACGTGAAACAGCAAAAATTATTCAACAAATGCGTTTAATAACATGGATTAATCCATTTTCAATTGATTTAGCTGTATACAAAGGTCTTCATCATGAAGCATTATCAAGATTTCCACAAGAAGGCAGTACACTTTCAACACATTTACGTCTTGCAAGTACTTGTTATAGTTTACAAGATTTTAAAGGTATGCTTGATTACATTGGTATGATTGCAAATTCATTGCCACAAGTTAAGGGTAAATTATCAAATAATCTTGTTGTTTCTGCTGAACGACATCTTCATTATTTACCAATGGCAGAATTACCAATATTACAGTATTGTTGTAGATTATTATTGGATGGTATTAAAACAAAATTATCAATGCCAAATGATAATGGTGATTGGGTCATTGGTAATGCACTGGTTTTGATGCAAATTGATTGGCCACAAGAAGCACATTTACTTGCTCCAATAACTGAAAGAATTTTAGCTAATGAAGCATTTCGTTATCCTCTTTTTCTTAATTACATTGTCAACATTGACATCTTGGAAGAATTGACTTATTTGTGGACTGAACATGGTGGTGGAGTATCACTCGACATTGCCATTGGTTCAGACTCATTACAAGGTTATTTATTATTATTATTTTTATTGTAAAAAAATGTTTATTATATTGTTTTTAACGTTGATGTTATGTTTTTATTTTTTTTTTTTCAGGTCGTAGAGTTACAACTCGTGGTGCTGATAAAGGAGCACGAGAAGAAGTTAAACAAGCTTTACGAAGACAAGCAGCTAGAGAAGATGTTGACTCAATAAATCAATTGATCCAACGATTTATTATCAATGAAAAAGCTGCATTGTTACATAGCTTAATGATAAAATAATGACAATTTTTTTAACTCAAATTTTCATATAATTGCTATAAAAATTTAATCAATAATTATAAATTTATTTATTTTTTTATTACATAAAATAAACAGACACTGAGAGATAAGTAATTAAATATTTTAAATTTTCAAAAAAATTTGTTTGAATAATTTATATTATTTATCCCAGTTATTTTCCAAAAATGGTTGTGCATATGTCGAATAAAGGGTCTTGCGAATCGATCGTTCTAATGAGTGGAAAGGTTGGCTTATATATACAAAAAAAAATATATATAAAACAACGCAGACTCCGTAATGTTACACGCAAAGAACACACTGTCCTGGCGCCAGTCAGACCCGGACGCTCACTTGGATTCTGCACGTTGAAGAATGTGGTCTCTTTTTATTTTATTTTTTCATCTTTTTTATATAGACTGAGGTCAATTTAAACCGCAACAATTTTATTTATTTATTTCAACAAATAATTTTATAATTTTTTGATTTTTCCATTCCTATAAATTTTCCATCATGAAATTTGTCAAAAAAAAAAAAACAAGTATATTTTGCATCAGCTGTCTTGCATGATCATGTGAGAAAAAAATAATTATTCCAGGTGCATGTATTGATAAAAGGGTTGATGATTTAGGTAAATTTATTTATTATATTTTTTGCAATTTCATCTAATTGCCGTAACGAGGTACATATCGTGTGACTCACGAACGCGTGCGCCTCATTTTTAAACCACAAGAAATTTTTCTATACAAAATATATATCGAATATACAAAAAAAAAAACAACAAGAGTTGCATGCAGAAGAATAAAAATTTTTAAAAAATTAAAAAAGTTTGCATAAAAAAAGGGAAAAATTTAGGAAGATCTGCTGTATGAATTTTGAGAATGACAATTAGTAAGTGTTGGCGCATCTGTTTGATTACAGTTTATTATTTGATTTTGATTAGGCGAAATGTTGTTTTTTTTGTTTGAAATTAATTTTAATATTTTTAGTATATATTTTATATGCAGAAAAATATCTTTTAGCTGAAACTGGTTGCAGTGGAGAAGCTTGATGTAGTATGGCTTGAAGCACATTCACTTGGTGTATTGGTGAGCCGGCTTGGAAACCGGTAGCTTGCCACAAACAGTAGCCTCTTTAGATTCTTATGGTATATATATATATATTCTGATAAAAACAACAAAAAAATATAAAAAATAAAAAATATTTTGTTATGCGATATCTACGGGTGCAACATTGTCAAGTCGTTTATTGTGCAGTCGAGGAGATTAAAAAAAATATTATAAAGTTTATTGTAAATATATTTGTCTGATGGATCCTTTGGGACATGAAATAATATGTTAATAATAAAAAAAAAAATTAATTTAATGGAAAATTTATAATTTAGAATTACAAATTATTTATAGAATTTAAAAAAATTATTGAATTTAAATTTATATGAAATTTGTATGTACGCTGCACTCGGCAGTGTTGGAGCAAAAATAATAAAATTAAAAAAAATTTATGTTAAATTAAATTAAAAAATATTAATTAATGTAAAAATAAATTTTATTAATTTATATTAAAGCAATATAGTTTTTACTGGTTAAATAATAAGATGATCATCACAAAGTTTGTCTTATTTTTCCATCACCAAAAAGAAAAGTCATCGTTGAAGAGCTTGCGGATGTTCTATCTTGACAACTCTTAAACGGTTATCATCAACTTACTCACCAAGATGGTAAACCACTCATCCACATGAGATACCCACTTGAATGACCCGGACCACCAGGCTCCAAAATACCCAGGTCAAATAATAACCACAACTAATATTTTCCATGAAAAATATTAAATTAAATAAATAGATAGTCAAAAGCTCAATGTCAATAGAAAAAATAAAAAAAAGATGAATAAATATTTTCGTTTTATTTGTTTATACAACTTTTTGTTTGATTTTATTTATCGTAATGTTATTCTTTAGATATTTTAGTCATTTTATTTGTACCATTTTCAAAAATTAATATTTTTTCTATGCAATTATTATTATAAATTAATTGAAGATGGTCACATTGTAAGCACCTGTCCCATGCGATTAGTTAACCGGTTGTATATATGTATGACGTTCGATGCGCGCAAAAATGATGACTACTTGTTCCATTACTTTTTCATGCATGTAAGAAACCTGAAATTACTTGTTAATTCATTGCGGATATTTCAGGACAAGCTGCGCATTTTTTTGATCATCATATTCCAAAACCGCATCAAAAAGTGTTATTACCAGCCGAAAAGAAAAAAAAAAAATGAAAATTACACGACATGTAGATTGACCTCATTTTGTACCCTACAATTTTCTTAGAATATTATACATTATCTAATTATCTAGAAAAAATTTTTTAAAGATTTTTATCAAATGTCTTTTGTTTGAATTTAAAATAACAATGACTTGGGTTTTGATAGATGGCAATATACCATCCAGTTAAAATTCAAATGTTTTTTTTTTTTTTTTTGGTATTCTTTGTATATCGTCTTTTGGCATCTTTTTTTTATTTTTATTTTAAACCAGATATTTTGTCTGCAAAGCGCGGAAAGTAACCGATCATTAAGGGGCGAATAGTTTGCCACTGAATTTATATTATTTTTATTCCTCAACGCCTCGTCAATTAGCCCAAACAGCAAGTCAAATTCTCTCAACAAAAGTTAACCAAATCAATAGCTTTGCCACAATTTTTTTAGCAGATGTGTTCATTGTTTTCTATATATTTTTTTTTT
>JAPYYR010000630.1:0-51502 GCA_030523065.1 Aphidius colemani
ATATCAATAATATTTCAAATTTTAACGATCCAAATTAAAAATTCATTTCACTCCAAATTATCTCAATTTATAAATAATTTACCACTCAATTAGTTCAGTATAAAAAGAAAAACTCATAATAAAACTTTTCATGTAATTAATTTGAGTGTTTATTGAATTTTTTTTCTTCTTTTTCATTTTATTATTATTATTTTTTTTTCACTTCATATAAATTTGAGGAAAAAAGGGGACAATAAAAATGATAAATGATGAAAAATAAGAAAATGGGTAAAATCGTTTTACAAGGATCGGCACGAAATGCGATAAGCTGGTGGACCTTTAGACACGGAGGTATTATAGAAGGGTGTTGTAGTATGTCACCCAAAACGCAACAAGTTGCCACCTATAGCTACTCACTCTTTCCCCCCATCTACCCCTCAATCTCCCTTATTTCACCCTATTTTCACCATCATTCTCTGTCGTGTGCCACTTGCCCTCTCGTTGTCATATACATATTTTATTCCATTGCCACTAATAATTTTTTTTTCCTTTCTAAACATACTTTTCTCAAATTTTATTAGATTTTTTTTTTATACTTTTAATTTTCAATTGCATTATCATTGATTTTTTTTTATTCACTTAAATATTCTTGAGCTCGGAAAATATCAAAACTGTTGGTTCAAATTCTTAGAGTATTTATTTTAATATAAACTTTTTTTTTTTAGTTTAAATTTTTCAAATTTTGTCAAATTTTAAGAATAATCTGTCTTTTTTTTTTCTTGTAAATATTAATTTTATTTTTGATGGATATTTATTATTATTATTTTGGCAATTTAATATTACTTCTATGTGAGTGTGTGTAAATAGAGGGTCATTGATATATATAAGTTATAAATTAATATACATTATCGAGAGATAAGCACACACAACTCTTTTGTTAAATAAAAAGAAAAAAAAAATTAAATGGATAAGGAAATAATCTTTAAAATTGGTTGACTTATTTTACTTTTTTCTATTATATTTATCCGTGACTGACGTCACTTTGGTAAACATCAGGGTGAATTCATAAAGTTACGAAATACACTAGAGACTTTATTTCATTCTTTCTTTTCCATTCTTCACCCTTTTTTTTTTATTTTATTTTTTTTTACTTTTAACCCTCTTGGAAGAAAATCCGAGCTTTAACAGGCTATTCTCCAATATTAAAGTGATATTTTGTAAATAAAAATTCATATTCTCTAGTGAATATTTTATTTATATATATATATTTTTTTTTTTATTTATTTTTTTAATTTTTACCCAAATCTTAAAAGTTTTAAGAGCTACCAAATGCGATGGTAATATCTTTTTTGTGCCAATAAAATAATGCTTGATTTTATTCAATAATAAAATGAAATTTAAATTAATTAAAACTTAAAATTGTTGATTTTTTTTTTTCACTACAAAAGTATTTATTTTCATATTATTTTATTCAAATAGTTAATAATTAACTGAAATAGAAAAAAAAATTTAATAAATATTTTTTATAAATAAATGAAATAAAAAATTTTATACAATTTTTTGATATGATAGGTCAAATGCATCAAGGTTTAATGCATCAACATCAAAGTAGCCAGGTCGGTTGGTTGGTCAAGATTTTTCGTTGATGATACTAGAGCAAGGCAGTTATTGCACTCAAAGCAACAGCAGTATAGTAGCTGAAGCAATAACCAACCAACGAAAATCTAGACCAATAGAAACCAGTGGTGTTGTGAATTTTCAATCCACATTTAACTAACACATAAAAAGGATTTTCATAGGAAAATTCATGCATTCAGCTTGTTCGTATGTACGTGATGGCACACTATCTACTTTCTAGTCTTTTGCATTAAATTCCATGGTGCACTGAACGCTTTTACATGTATATACACACATCAAATAATTTATACATATATTTATATAAATTTTTTATGTTGTAAAAAACATGCAGGTGTTTACTGATGTGTCTGAAATCCACGATAAATATATATAGGATTTAAAAAATATACGACAAAAAAAACAATGCCTACATACTGACATTGTCGACATCAAAAGTAGACTTTTTTTTTTTAAATTTATATTACATTCTTCATCGTCAAAACAACCACCATAAAATTAATTACAGCTGTCGTGAAATTTTTTGAATAATTTAGGACTGTTTAAAATTATATCAGCCAGCAAATTCCATTCGTTTTATAAACAATATAAAAACAAATAGTTTATAAATAAATTAAAGAAATTATTTTTGTTTTTTTTTTTTTAAATTTTAATATGACAAAAAATTAATTTATTTGATGAATTTTATTTTTTTTTATATAAACGTATTTAATGATAATTGACAAGACAAAATATTATTCGGAAAAAATAAATATATATATTTATTTTAAGACCAGTTGATGTCTGTTAATTTTTATCTGTCATTTGTCATTCAGTCTGTCAAAGTTAAAAAAAATCAAATATGAATTATTGATTATTTGAATTTTGGGTTGCAATAAATGATAACTTTGATATGAATTTTTAGTTTAAAATTATTATTAATAAACACATAGAGAAGTATGTATATTACATAATCACAATCGCCTCGTCACGTTTCTAATTATCCAGAGTAGTGTACTTTCTGATGTTACTGATGCTCCAAAGTCACAGATACACATATATTTTTTAGAGTAAAATTTTCCAGGCACGAACTAAACTCAGACTCGTTGAAAAAAACTTTAATTCAATTTTTTTTTTCTACTTTTAATGCTTTTTTCACACTGTCCAATGTGACAAGATAAGTTGATATTACCATTTGCAAAATATAAACAAATTTCATAATATAATTTAAAAATTCAAATGAAAAAAAATACCACAAGTAATTTTTATAATATCTCCTTCTTTTTATCAACAATTTGAATTATTATATCCGGAAATAATTTCTAAAAAATATCTAATAAACATTTCTAGAAATTATTTTAACGAAATTCAATTTATTTATATAAATATAAATCATTTTTTAAAAAAAAAGTAAAATACAGCATCAATAAATTATCATCGCTCTCAAGTTTAACAAAGAATAAAACTCGGAATTGTGTCAATAATATTAAACCGTGATATAATGGAGATAAAAATTTCCAAACTATATTAAACTAAAAATCATATATCAAGAAAATAATATTATTATTAACATAATAATATTAAGCGAGCATGACTGTGCATTTAGTGAAAATTTTTATGAATATATGGTACATGCATGTGTAGTGAAGCTTAAAATTTGATGTTGTTACTTGAATGGTTGTTTAAGTTTGTCGATAACTGAAAATGAGAGATAATAGCAGCAGTTCATACGCAAAGTAACAATCTTAAGAGTTTCAAGAGTTATATTATATACAAGCTCACTTTGTAAATATAGATTAAACAAAATTGTATGGAAGATCTCATTGAAACTCATAGCCAAATGTTTTTGAAAGTCATGAATGTCAAAATGTCATAAATGCACATCTATGTATTTTTTAAATTAGCGTGTGAATGTTACTACAAGGGTTGGAGAAATTTACCACAATTTGTTGAAAATGTGTGTCTAAAGCTACTTTTCAAACTTGCACGAGTGTTCAGTTATATGCAGACTTTGAACATTCTGATTTTGCTGACCACTGTCCATCCACTTTTGCCAAGAATTTACTTCTCTCTTATTTTTTCTCCTTCTCGGTTTTGATTTTTTTTTTTTATTTCATTTCTTTTTCGTTCACTTGTCTATCTTTTGGTCTTTTTTTATAATTTTTTTTTTTATCAGTTACATACCCTTCAGTCGCTTGTCGATCGAACACATCTATAGATACTGCTATTATTGGTGCAAATGTATGTGTGAATTTCTATAAGTGCTACTGCTTCGATTCTCAGACAAGTCAGCTACGTGGTCCGCCTTCTAACTGTCCCTTTTCTCTCTTTTCCTCTTACTGACATTATATACATTTTTTTTTTTTTACCTTTTCTTGCACACCTTTCAACTATTCTCCCTTTTTTTTTATTATCCTACTTTTTGCGATTTTTTTCTACAGCATTTTTCGACACTTTGCAACTATCGATCCAAGGTTACAACGACACGACCAAATCTTTTTTTTTTTTTTTATTTCATCTTCTTCTTGGTGCTTCATCCTCTTATATGGGTTTTATATTTTTTGCTGTTTCCAATATCGTCTTTGATCGCTGGAGAATCTAGTGGCACACTTCAACGAAAAATAGAATAAATTGACTTTTATATATATGAAATTTTTCGTACAAGTGTTTTATGACTTTTTTTAAAAGAAAAAAAATTGATAAAAATTTATTGGTTTTTTTTTTTTAGTTGAGTTAATTAATTTTATTTATTTATTTATTTATTTATTTTAACAACAGTATGATAATTTTTTTGGAATTTATTTTCATAAAGTATAAAGTAAATTATAAAATTAGACAAATTTTAAGTAGTACAGCTCTGAATTTAGTCAGACATTTATTGTCTGCTAAACGAAAATACAATTCAGTTATAAATTTCTAACAATTTAATTAATTAATTAAATTATTTATCTATTAGTTGATTTATTTACCTTTTTATTTATTTATTTATCTATTTGTTTATTTATTTTTCCATTTATTTGTTTATTTATTAATAAATGAATTATTTATTTATTCAATTTATAAATTTACTGATGGAAATTCCTTTTTTATTTTTTGATGTGGGTATCTGTAGCAATCGTCTTTTGCAAAAAGTCTCACCTCAGAGACACCACAAAATACGTCAATTTTCGCTTACTGACAGTTTTCCATTTTCTCAGGCTGAAAGTCGATCGTACAAGGAAAGGATGAAAGTCACTATACGACAACTACTGCTGCTGTTATATTACTGCTGCTTGGTGTCAAGAATTTTTTTTTTTCTTTATTTTTATTCGTAAAAATCGACTAGTTCAATGCTTTTCTTTGTATATACAAGACGACCTTTCTTGCCATTTTGTCCTCTGACTTCCCCATTCAATCTTTGAATTGTATTTCGCATTTTTTTTTATTTTTACTGGGTTGATGTTCACTTGAATAAAAAAATAAACGTAAAGTTTATATTGCTATAAGAGGAATGCACTTATTGGCTCAATCTGAATGTTGAAAAAATAAAATAAATAAAATAAATGAATAAGGCAAAATCAATAATTATTTTTGTACATTAAAAAAAAGTAAATAAAAATAATCAACTCAATTAAAACTATAATAATTACAATCGATTGAGCCATGAAGAAAAAAGAGTTATAATTTTTTTGTTTTCTATATTATTTATAAACATTATAAGTAATAGAAGTTCGTATGTTGATCTTTAGCTTGTAGTCTTTTGATACTCAACAATGGACGTTCAATTTCCTGTCTTACAAACAAAAGTTACGTGACACCTTTCACCGCGATGTCAGGTCAAAAACAAAGCAAAGTATCTTCTCGTCATTTGAAACCATGTCTAAGACACACGAGACATGACAGAATTTTCCCCTGTACTTTTTTTTTTCTTTCTTTTGAAAATTTATATTCCTGTTTTTATCAGATAATTAACATAAAAATAGAGAGTTGTTTCTCAACTTTTTCTAATGATCTCGTCATTAAATAAATGACTGAAAAAGTAAGGTGTATCTTTTTTTCTATAATTAGTATATCAGATATTTCTGAAACAAATGAACTGTTAACATAAGCAGTCCTCCTGAAAAACAAATGAGTTTTATTCAATACTCAGTTGAGTATAACTTTGAAAAGATATATAATATACAATAAGCATATCTGTCGACAGAATAGAATGATAATAATATGGATAAGTTTGTAACTTATTTGTTGAACAATGTTATATATGCGAACAAAATTATATGTATGTTTCTACAGCGTGAATAGGTCGGATAAAATAGTCAAATAAACTACTGTAGTTTTAAAAGTAACTCAAGTCTTGGTGATCGTAAGACGTAAATTTATCCCTCGACAATACAAACATCATTACTCTAATGAATGTTTAAAAGTGAAATGAAAATATTTAAAAATAAAAAATTTAATTTTTTTCTTCAATAAATAAATACGAATGATTAATAGACCTCAGTCAATTCACCATTGGCATACATAAAAAGTTTAAATAAGTTTTATTTAATAAAAAAAAAAATAAAGGAAGGAAAAAATATTTATAACTTAAAAAAAATCACAGTATCGTTGTGGAAAAAAATTATACAGTGAATGAAAATTTAAAAAGGAAAAAAAAAACTTTAAAAACTTGATATAAAAAAGTGTGCAATAAAGGAAATAAAATAATTTAAAATATTATATATATTTGATAATGAAATAAAAAGAAATTTCAAGTGAAATTGGCTAAAGAGTGTGAGCCAACAAAATCGTTCACCAATTAACGTTTCAACCTGGAATTCTGTAATTATCTTTCTACGAATTTTCTCAACTGCACAACTCTCATCATCATGAATAGTCTGTGTGCTTTTTTTTTTACTTTTATTATCTTTCATTATCTTACATTAGTTGTGTTATTATTTTCTTTGTTCTTTTAATTGTAGTTTTAATTGAATATAAATCTTGAATCAATTTGTCATTTATTTTATTTTTTTTTTGTATTTTAAACTAATGATTTGTATGCCAATAAATATTAATAATATTTGTTGAAGAAATAATGCAAGAAAGAAGCAGTATAAGTTGATTAAGACAATAAAAAAAATTAGATGTAGCCAACGTAAATATTACGAGGTATTTAGCCAGGACCTCAAAAGGAAAGGCTTATGATATCACAACTAAATACAATAGTTTTGCCCTAATTAAATACAATAGTTTTGCAAAACAATGAAATTTTTAACTCAAATGAATTCAAATGTCTTTGATACACAAAATAATAAAAGCAACACGACAAAATAAAGTTTTAAAATAACAAAATGACGATGCATTAATAAAAAAAAACATAATCACAATGACTCATCACACATAGATGTATACGACACACACTAGTCATTAGATAATAACGAGTTAATTCAATTAATATGGATTATAAATTTATGAATTAAAACCAACGATGAACGTGTCTTCTGAATAATATAGTTTGATAATAACAATATAGATAAAATAGTATAACAACAGTATTAATTTAAATGCAACTTGAAATTGAGAGAATGAATATTTCGAAATAAATATTCAAATATATACATGAAAATATTCAATGGATAAATAGTTATTCAAGTTACTTATCCACAATTTTGCAATATTCTCACGGAACAGTTATGTGTGATATGTAATACTTAAACAAGCCATTGTTTTATTATTCATATTTAAATTGTATAGACTACTTGTGACATGATAATGTAAATAGAACATCTGTTTATTCAAAGTTAAAATATCCAGTCACGTATACCAATGTAACTAGAATTTTATATATTTTTTGTTGCTTATTTCTATTTTTTTTTTTTTTTTTTTTATAATATTATTATCTGTAAATACAAAATTTTATTATCTCTTTTGCATTTAAATTCTTGAATCATGGGAAATAAAATAAATGTTATTATACAGATTTTTTTAAAACCAACAATGACTTTATTACTTGCATAATGCAAAAAAAATTTTATCAACTCAATTTTATATTTATTTTATTTTTTTAATATTAAAATTTTGTATAAAAAATAAAGTAGGTTATTTTAAAATAATTAATTCAATTTTTTTTTTTCTGTTTCATATTTATTTAGTTTAATATTCAAAAAAAAAAATCCCTCAGTTTGTCTATTTTTTATTTTAGTTGGTATTTTTTATTTATTTGTTTGTTGTTTTTTTTCTTCAAAGTTTTTTCTCTTATTCAGTTTACTTTTTATCTTGGGGAATTGGTTTGTGTCTTACGGAAAGTACAAAGTCGAGTGGCTTTACCAAGGATATTCTCTTTTTCGTGGATTTTATATCCGTTAAAGTAGATCGAAACTTTTTTACCGAGACAGTCCGCGTATAATCCATTTTTACATGTGTTGATATATACATATATATTTTGATGTACTGTAGACAATAAAAAAATTAAATTATAAAAGCTAATAATTGATTTTCTAAATTTGGATAAAAATATTACTGGGAATTTTAGTAATCAAATACCTTTGAAATTGCCCAATATTTATTGACAAGTATATTCAATTTATAGATTAATTATTGAAAAAAGTCATTAATAATTCATGTCAATTCATTAAAAAAATATATAAAAAAAGTCTTGAGTTTTAATTATAAAATATCACAAGTAGAATATCTCAATATTTAGTCAGACAATAATAAGATAATAATCCAGAACGTTCGCTTGAAATAAAAAAAATAAATATAAACAAAATATACTTCCAATGTGAAATTATTCTTTAAATAAATATAAATTAATTATATTAATTTATTTAATAATAAAATTGAATTAATTTTTTTCATTTATATTTATTTTTACACAAAAAAAAATCAATACAAATAAAATAATAATTTATTTCATTGAAGTTGTAAAAGTCCTTCAGTTTTAATTTTAATTATCAAAAAAATACCTCTGCATTAAAAATAATTGTATTAGTTCAAAAAGTAAAAAAGCTCTTCTGGTTATACACAATTGGCTGTGGGGATGTATCTGCAAAAGACAAAATCGATTACAAAAATAAAAAAACCATAAAATTGATAAAGAAAAAAAAAAAATAATAAAAATAAATAAGTAGAAAGTCAAAAGCCGTGTCGTCTTGAGTGTACTGCTTACTTGGTGAATTTTATCGTTGTCTTTGTCAGGATGTACAAGTCGTCATTGGCCAAAAAGTAAGAAACCTGGTGTACAAGAGTTAAAATAAGACGAAGAAAAACAGTATGATAGATAGAGAGAGCAAAAGCTAAAGAAAGTGGAAAATGGGAAGTAAAGAATCCAGCTTCTAGCATAAGGTAAAAAAGAGAAAACTAGGTATATGGCAATGAAGCAAAGGTAAGAGGTTATAAGGAAGGAAGAAAGATAAAAAAAAAAAAAAAAAAATAAGGGAGGATAGACAAGTTGACTGAACGACACCGAAGAGACCTGTCGATATCGCGTCTTTGTAGATGGCAAGAAGAAAAACGAAACGACTGAAACCCGCTTGTATTTTTTATATTTTTTTTATTCTATTTTTTCGCCCACTCCATTAACATCTCATTATGAACACCCCGTTGCACGACTTGGCGTCTTTTCTCGTCTTTGGCATCATGGAAAAACCATTCTCACTCAAGTCAACCCTCTCCCTATTTTTACTTACTTCTTTTTCTATCTAATCGTAATTTTTTCTTTTTTTTTTTTTTTCTTCTATCTCATTTTTGCACTTGCCATCAAAATATCCCAAGTCCAAAACTTCCATTAAAATATCTGGCAAGCGGGACTTCTTTTGCATCTCATCGTCATCCTATTTTTCACTAAAATCAACTTGCTTTTTACTCGCTGTTTGTACTCATTAATAATTTACCATAATAATTTATTTTTTTTCAACAATATTTATTCATTTATTTATTTATTATTAAATTGATAAATATTATTATAAATTGTCAACAAATACTATAATACTATAAAAATTTGTGTCTGACACCGCTTGACTTGCACTACTGAAATTTGTAATGTGCTGATTCTTTTTCTCAAAAAATTCCCAAATAAAATTACTAAATATAATTATAAAATTAAATAAAACATTGAGTATATTTTATAAGTAAAATTAAATTTTTTTTCATATTACTCTGTTTATAATATTTAAAATTTGTCATATTAATTTATTTATTTCCATTTTATTTTTCGTGTTAAATAAAAATGAATTACACAGTTGGTGAAATATTCACGTGACACATGAATTCTTTTGAGATAGAAAATATACAGAAAAAGATTGAAATTTTGAGTGAGAGAATTTCAAATAGAAATGCCATTTAAATGGCTCGGTTATTAATCATGCTTGACGCGGTGAAACGTTTACCAAGCGAGTATAACAACAAAACCGACGTGCAGGAGAGACATGATGAGTTGTGTGTTGAATATGACTGTGTGTGGATGAGAATGATATGGTGAGAATAAAAACACGTAGCTTATATATACACTTTGTATAAACATCCACCATTTATTCATATCGCTAATCGTGTTGGTCTAAATTTTATTCCATTTTTTTTCTTCAAAACGCTGTAACGTTAAGCAAACCTTATGTAAACAAATAAATTTTATTTATTTATATTTTTTTTTATCAATTTATCATCATATTGTCTTTTTAATTTTGAATTTTTCAAAGCCAATCTACTCGCAAGTTTAAAAGAATGAAAAAATTTAAAATTTGATAAATAAAAATATAAAAAATCAAAGGATTTTCGAGGTGATTGAAGTTCCAAAGTTCTCACACACATTTTCCTTTGATACATTGGCATATCCCTGTGGATATATTAAACACAAATATGCGTCTACGCTTCTTATACATTACGTGTGGCTTCATACGTCTACAATACGTGACGTATATGTACACAATATACGCGAAACATATCGGCAAACATGTCTCGCATTTTAAGGTAAATTTTTTTATTCATTATTATTTTTTTCTGTGCACATCGTTCGTTCAACTCAATTCATCTCTTTTTCAATAGACTCAATGCTATAAAAAAGAATTTTTTTTTTATTATTATTTAAATTTTTTCCTCAAATGTAAATAAACAAAAATAATTTATATAAAAAAATAAGGTGAAATCAATTTTTTTATGTAATTTCATGTTTTTTCTTTTTCATCTTTACATAAAAAATGAATGAAGTTGTATTTTTAAATTCATTTTCTTTTAAAGCTTTTTAATGCTTTTTTTTTCAATTAGAAATTTTATTATTTTGTCTGTAATATTATATACGAGTAGGGTTATTTTTTATTTTATTTTATTTAAAAATAAAAGCAGTGGAATATATAAAAAAAAATTGAAGGGGTAAAATGGATGTAAAAAAAAAAAAAGGATCGTTTCCATTTTCCTTGGGTCGTTTGTCTTTTTGCTTACGTATCCTGTGGCTTTGTCGAGGATCTCGGATGCACCAGAGGGGATCACTCTAAAATCACAAGTGAGAGAGAGAAAATAATAAAAAAAAAAATGATAAAAAAAAGAAGAGAACCTAGATACAGGGTAGATGGATTGAGGCGACAGTGAGATAACGTATACCCTTGATGTGTACACAAATATATATATATGTATATAAAATATATGTGAATGCAAATTGTCCGTATAACAAACCCTCTTGTCTTCTCTTGCTTGTCTGGTTATTTTT
Source organism: Aphidius colemani (assembly GCA_030523065.1). NCBI lineage: Eukaryota > Metazoa > Arthropoda > Insecta > Hymenoptera > Braconidae > Aphidius > Aphidius colemani. Next base: position 11,249 of record JAPYYR010000630.1, read on the forward strand.
TTTCTCTTTTTTCGTCTCGTAAAAACGTGCACAACCAATGTCTGACCAAACATAGAGCATTACTACTTGGGACATTGTGATATGTCGTATTTTATCAGTTTGTTTATGTTTTATCAAAATAAAAAATTTAATACAATAAATAATTATTATGTTTGTTTATAAAAAAAATATAAATAATTAATTAATTAAATTAGAAAATTCTTGATAAATTAACTTGACTGTTGAATTTTTAATTAAATTGTATTTTTTGTATTTTCAAAATAAAAATTCGATAAAAAAAATTAAATTAAATTTATAAATTCAAATAATTATTGTTGTTAACGTTTTATCATGAAATTTATTAATTATTTTTCTTTACTTTGTATTTTTTTAGGAATGCAACGAGACAAAAGTCAAATAAAATAACATCAAAGCAGTTGGAAAGAAATCATAGCAGCTAATATTAATAACAAAAATGTGATTTAATTTAGCACAAATATTCATGTGCATTGTTAAATTAAATCTGTCAAATTTTTGCCAGTATTTTTGCCAGATGTGACAGTTACAAGAACATCGAGTATATCACACAATGCTTAGCCATTGCATCCTTGCCCTTTTCACAATAATCAGCGCTACAAAAGGTCAGTATATTTTTAAAATTTATCATACCACTTAATTATTCTGAGAAAAAAGTCAAGTGATTAACACAATAACAAAACAACAAACAAGATAATTAAAAAATTATAAACAAAATTGATTAAAAATTAATATAAAAAATACTTTTAAGTCAAGAATTGATTTGTATATTTAATCAGACAGTTGTCAGTGAAGTTGTTGACACAAACTGTTTGGTATGATGTATATTTCAAGTTGATTTTGCTCGAGGTATTGTGATACATATATATATATATATTGGCTGTTGGCCAGTGACACTGACAGACTGCCTGACATTTTAGCAAGTAAACGAGGAAACAGCGAAGAGAAATTATCGAGAAAGACAGAAAGAAAAATAAGAATAGGGAAAAGTAAGATAGAAAGATATGCCTGGGGGGATTAAATAATCAAAGGGGTGGAAAATAGTGGGTGGTAATGTTAAATAAAGAGTAAGAGAGATAAAGAGATTGGGACTATCATCGAGCTAAACTTCTGTGCTTGATGTTTATTCGCCAATACAGCTGGACTTGTCATTTGAATTAATTTGGTGGAAGTACAAGTGGATGAAGGCGTACACCAATTGGTCGTACCTTGACAATGTTTGCCAATGTCATTTTCTAAATTTTCAGTTACGTATTCAACACAGTATAAAATCTATCTTCAGGCAGTATATACAACAAGTCAGTAGTCACAGAAATTATAATACATGGATTTGTTGAATTTATATTATTTATTTTTGTTTGTTTAAAAATGTAAATTATTTATCAATACGTTGATTGTTTATTTATTCATTCATTCATTTAATTATAAAATAATTTATTAATGTAGTGAGCAATGTGTCGGTCTAGTTAGTCATCTATTTGCTGCTTATATTATTACCACAACAATTTTTTAATATTTATTTCTTTTTATCATCTTCAATATGTATATATAGATTTAAAAAACCGAGAACTACGTAGAAAATTGTAGAACCTGCTGCTACTCGTTGATAACGACTTCAAGCTTCGTTCATATTTTACACGAAGCTCATCAATTATTCATGCTGTGAATAATGCACGACTGTTTTGCGTTACTTTATATTGCCATGGGCCACAAGGCCGTTGTCTACGTCACCTTTTTATCTTTTTTTTTTTTTTTTTCATAAAATAAATAAAAAAAAGAATAAAGAATAAATGCAATTTACAAAACAATAATAGCCTAAATAATTTAAATAAATTTCTTTTCAATTTATTTTTTTATTTATTGATTTGTAAATTCACGTAGAATTTTTGTAAATTAAAGAATAAATTAATTATTTTATTTATTTTTCCAATGTCAATTGCACAAGGTGTCCAAGAATATGATTACTCTATCGAACCATTTGATCCCCAGAGACTTGGCATAGTACGTTCAAGTCAAGTCAAGCCATTCGAGTAATATTCTTTTTTTTATTTTATTTATTTTTTTCATCAAGTGTCTTTGTCGTTTTAGTGCTATGTGTCACAATGTTGGATACAGTCTGTATGAACGATGTAGTATATAGAATGTAGGGAGAATAATTTGGATGACTTGGGTGGCGATATACGAATACGACTTGGGAGTCGCGTGTTTCATGTCAAATTAGTAAGTGAGCAAGAAAAGGAGATCACGTGAAAATACACCACATAGCTGTCCCATCACGTCCAACCAAGGGATATATAATCCAATGGGGATTTCCAAGTGTTGGGGACAAATGAGAACCAAGACACCTCAACGACATTTAAGTACTATACAAAATATATTTTATATTTTATATATATATATATCTTAATAAATTACACAATATATATGTGCACCGATATATATTCTATCTAACATTGATAGAATATTTCAACCCACTAAAAATATGATGACTCTTCATTTTCCAATTTCAAATATATATTTCTTTTGATATTAAATTTTTACTATCTTCAAGACTTCTTCCTGTTAACTTTTTTTTTGTACCTAATGGTATTATAAATTTATAAAACAGATTGAATAATCAATTGCCTTTTCAAATTTATAAATAATAAAAAAATTCTTTTGATGGTTTTTTTCTCTTTTTGCTAAGAGTGTGTCTACAGGCAAGAAAAAAAAGATGAGTTTGTCGATGAGATAAATGATATAAAAAAGAGCATATAATAAATTAACAAAAAATCAAATGTTCAGTGTGGAAAAAATTAATTATTTTTATAAAATTATATCTACTCATCTACTAAAATATAATATACACGTGAACAAATCTTAAGTTGATACGTAACCCATCAAATCTTTCTCTTGCTGAAAAAATAAAATAAAAATATAAAAACACAGATGAAAAATAAGAAAGAAAGTATGGGTCAAATGGAAAATGTAATTGAGAACGAACGATGATGATGATTATGATGGAAAGAGGGTTAACACTCCTCGGGGACATGGCAGAAGAAAATAAATAAAAATGGTCGAGGGTTTTACCCAATCAACGAGTTCACCAGGCCAATACGTGTAAGATCATACGTTTCCCAAGGCACATCTTTTTATTTTATATATATTTTTTTTTCTTTTCACTCGTCATGAAATAACAGAAAAATTTTATACGTCAGATCTCTGCACGCACGCACGCACGCAACTTTGTTGAGCCTCCCTTTCCCTTTTTTTTATTTTGTATTTTATATTCATTCTAGACCCTCGTCACACATTCCAAAAAGATTGAGGGGATGAATTTCCTTTTTTTATTTTAGTCTATTTTTTTTTTCGGTTGAATTGGTCGATGACCAACAGGGAACGAGTTTGTTTTTCATGAAAAACTGTCGAGTCTGATTCCCCGACGGGCCTTCACACTACTGATACCCTAGATTGCACTATACAACTCTGTTGAATCTTCTTCTCAGCTTGAATACATACATGAAAATATATATATAAAATAAATAGAATATATATACATGAATAAAATACACAAGCCTAGTAAAACAACGTCAGGAAAAGGAAATGGTCGTACTGGCGATTTTAATGAACATCCGTTTTACTCAACTGCTAATTCAATCCAAAAGACAATACAAATTTTACCTATTAAAATATGTTTTAATAACGTCATAAAAAAATTTTCAATTCATATTTATTTTTAAGGCAATTTTAGTGCATATTCTATTTAACTATATTTCTATTGGTTTTTATAAAAATTATTAAAGAATATAAATTGGCTAATAGAAGTAATGAGAAAATATAAAAAATAAGTTTTCGATTTTTTGGGTATAAAATAGTGTACACAGATATTTTTGATTTATAAATTTGTGCTAAGACTTCGTGATGTTGCACTAAGTAGCTCAATAAAGTACGACGTTTTCTGGTAAATAGACATCCAAGCAGGAAAATCACTTGGCACACATTTCCTTTTAGCTTTGATCGTTTTACATATACAGGATATGTACATACAGACCGGATATATGCCACATCGCGTAGACTAATAACAAATTCAATTGTTTTATGATAAAATTTGTCAATGTAAATATATGGATCGATACAATTATGCACTTTAAATGAATCCCTACTTATATTTTCATTAAAAAAATTATGAAACAATTAATTTTTCATACATTTAAATTCACAAAATTATTCATTTAACTGTAATTTAATTGATCTATAGATTTATTTACTTAGAATTCCAATTAAAAATGCAATTAATTATTTATATTTTTTTTATTTTCTCCTAAAATTTTAATTTGATAAAAATAAAAATTTAAAAAATATTTTATCGATATACTTTTTGTGTTAATATTTACAAAAAAAATATTTTTTTATTTTTATTATTCAAAATAATTATTTTAATTAATCAAAATTCAATTTTTAGTTAAATATTTTACCAGCATAATTCAGTATTATATATAAAAACTAATAATCGATAATTATATTTGTAAAAAAAAAAAAAATTATCATAAAAGCTTGAAGCTGAGCTTAATATTATTAGAGTAATTAATATTATTTTATAATTAAAATGAAAACGAGGCTTGAAATAATATCAGTGGTATATAGAAAAAAATATATATTTTAGCAAAAAGGGAAATTAATATTCTGCTGTTGTTGAAGAAGAAAATGAATAGTTTAAAAATAAAATTAAGTCTTTATAAGCTCGTCAGCTCCATTAGCTGAATGATTTCAATATAATTTTCGTCTTTTCTTTTTGACTGTCCTTTGCGATTGTCAAGCAGTAAAATTTAAAATCCAATGAATAAAAATGACCCTGCTTATAAAATAAATAATTTGAAAAATTTATTATTTCCAGTGAGGGGCTTGGAGCCAGATTTCCAGTATCCTTTGGAGAACGTTACGATCCCACAGGGTCGAGACGCAACATTCACATGCGTGGTGAACAATCTAGGTGGATACCGGGTGAGTCCTTCGTCACACAAGAGTGGAGATCACAGTGGTGCCAAGGCCCGGGTAAATATTTTACAATAATAATGTGCAAGAAAAAAAATAAATGCACAAGAAAAATAATGCAATTTGCAAAGCACCAATTTGAAAAATTTGCAAAATTTTAAAAATAAAATTGCAAAGTAAAAAAGAGCCTGTCCGCACCTGCCATGGATGACCACTGTTTGATTGAACTACTTGAAATTGCACACTTATAATAAATGCACCTAAATGCACCTGTATTTATTTATTTTTTTTTTTTAAGTGAAAAAAATATATTGAATTTATAGTTGAAAATATATTTATATTATTTTTTCAATATATATTCAAAATTTAGATGTAAATTTGATATATTTCATAATGAAATATATTTTTTTCACTCATTTATATTATTTATAATTTGCGTGCTTGCTAATTTAACAGCACTGCATTAAAAAGTATATAAAAAATTCACAAAAAATGATGATAATAATTTTTATTTATTCATAATACTAAAAAAAAATAATAAAGAGCTAAAAAGGTAAAAAAAAAAATAGTAAAATAATAAAAAAAAAGGTAAAATTTATAAAAATTTATGGTGAAAATTTTTAGCTCGACTGTTGAGAGTATTATTTGAGAGCCCTCAAATTGAAAAGCACGACGCACGTATATTATTTGCAGAAATTTTACTGAAAGAAAAAAAATATATATAAATATATTTAAGATAGATAAAAAGTTATTTATATAACTAAATATTATCTTTGCGGTTGCTGATGTTTGCGTTGCTTGATGATGCCTTCGTTACATGAATACACAAACATTTTGTTTTCGATGAGTATCCTTTTCATTGGTTCATTCAATATACCCATACGATACTATTCACAACACATGTCTATATTTAATTACACACACATAAATATAATAATATAGTCAAAACAAAAATGAATTAAATGAACCCAAAGCTCAGCTTTTTAATTGATTCTCGATAATTGTATTTACATAATAATAATTATCAATTTTTGATAATGTTATTTCGGGAAATGTATATTTTTATCCTTAATATTCGGATCTTATTATTTGGATTTCCAATTATTTAGATTTCGAATTATTTGTATTTCGAAATGTTTGCATTTTTAATGCAAAACGATTTGAATTTATTAAAATTAATAAATAAATGAAAAATTCAAATTTAAAAGAAACAGGATCTATTCATATTTTAGAAAGTTTAAAATTTTCTAACAGCAGTTGATAATCTAAAAAGCTGTTATATAGTTTGTAGAAAGAAAAAAAAAAAATAAGTTTAAGAAACATTGCATCGTAGACACGTTTTGCACTCATGACAATATCGATGAAACCTTTTTAAATATTCCACGTGTGGTGTGTCATGCAACTGTGCAGACCATGCACTATTTTTTATCTTTTATATATGAATTTTTTTTATTTTTTTTTATTTTGATATATACTACTTTTCCTTTATTTTTCTACTTCACTTTTCATACACATAACTATGTAACATAAAAGAAAACTTGTTGAAGAAGAAATTCTTTTTTATCTAAAAATTCTTCCAGCAGTTTAAACATTTATTTACATCAAATAAAAAAATAACCCAAACAAAAGAATAATACCAATTTTATATAATGAATTTTACAATCGAGTTTAGTATATTTTCTTTTTAAGATTATTTTTCATAGTGGTTTTAAGATACATAATGAGTGGTTTTTAATGTGACCACAAAATCACCTGAGTGTTTTACGATTGGAATAATAATAACACGATTAATATCATAATAAATTAATGGAGATGGAATCAAACCACGATAATTATTTGATAATTTTATTGATAATAGATTAATTTGAATAAATAATAGCTCACATGGTCTATTGTTTTGATACATTTAATAAATTAATGGACAGTAATTTTGATAATGTATGAACTCATGTGCCACAATATACAACAAGATTCAATGATTACGTAACTAAATATCCTGGTCACAATATTTCGAATAAAAATTGAACATATTATTAATGGTAAAAAATAATTAAAGGTAAAATCAATTACAAAGAATTGCAATGGCAAATTGATTAATTTTTTGATATAGAAAATATATATGTATCGGGCTTATGATAAAAATATAAAATAATATTTATTTATTATTTTTCGTACTTATATTTAATAAATTAAACGGCTAATGACATTTTTAGAAATAATTTTCGGAAATTTTTTAAAAAATTATTTGTATATTACTTTGTTTCTATGATATTTACAATGATAAGTTTCCGTCATAAAAACTACGTAATATTTTCATTACGTGTACACAAAACAGAACGTTTTTATTTTTCATTTTTCATGTAATTATTTATCATGATTTTGTTCCAGAACTGTTTAATTTAGATATTTGGATTCAGAATATTTTAACCATGATATTTAGTCGTTAATAATTAAATCAGCCACAAATATTTATACGCGTGCATGAAAGTTTGAATAACAAAAATCCTTAACAAAATTAATATTATTATTTAAAAATATAAATAAACAATAATGCATGTTGTTTATTGAATTTCACACAATGAAGCAACTGCATGAGCATGAATTAACAAAAAAAAAAATGAGAATATTTTTGCACATAGATTTAAGTTAACAACAGCGAAATTCTGTTAAACTATAAATATAAATTATTTTTAAAAACAAATAAAATACCACATTATGCAAGTATATATATTTTAAATTCAACGAAACGAAAAATTTAAAAACGAAGAAAATTAATAAATATTTAACCTCGTGAATCTCGTATAATCCGTAAAAATAATTGTCGTTTAAACATTGCGAGTGCATTTTCTTGTTTATCATTTTTTAATAATAATAAATTGCTTTTTTAATTTTTGTTCGACAAAAAATAAACATTACAATTATCTTTTATACGAAGGATAAAAAAAAATACCGTCATTAAATCCTCGATGTAATGATATAAATTTTTTTTTTCTTTTTCCTCAAATTTTATCATACCATATAATTATAATTTTTTTTTCATTTTAAATTTCATTATTTTTTTTCAATTTCTCAATTCAACGATTTGACGCAGTTTCACAATTTCACATCAACTAAAAGAGAACCAAATTAAAAAAAAAAAAAAAAATTGTAAACTACAAGTTTTGCCACTGCAATCGCCAAGCAGTATAGCTTCGCAGCTTTCGAGGGGTTTGTCGACTGTTAAAGCTACGGGGTTAGAAAAAAAAAAAAAAAATGAAAAAAGGAAGTAAAAGAGGTGGGTCACCGAAGAACTTTTAATTAGTGAGTTCATCCATTTATCTACATACCAGTGAAAAGAGCCACTATATACCTTGGCAATGTTCTCCCTCTCTCGAGAGCGAATAAAAAGCACCAAAAGTATAGCGTTAAATAAAAAAAATAAAACTTGCAATATAAAAAAATTCTGTACGCAGCTATAAACCAGCCTAAGAGAAAAAACTAACGAAAATAAAAAAAAGTTGAATAAAAATAATAATAATATAAAAAACAAGTACAGAGGGGTTTAAAAAAAAAAAAATTAAAAAAAAAAAAATTAAAAAAGAGGTAAAATAAACGAGGTGTGGTAGACTGGACGAAGGCGTCTTGATCCCCGCCACAATGCGCCACAATAGAAAAGCATAGTGAGCTGGTTTTGCATATGAAAAGACCAACGAGAAAATAGCCAAGGTTTTTGATATATACACACCAGTATGTGCATATATAAAATATCCATACATAAAAAATATACACAAGTATATTTTTAAAATATCGTATTATATCTGACAAGCTTTTCAAAGCTCCTCCATAACTTCAAAATTCCCAAGTGCATGAATAAATATATATATATTGTATTATGAATTGCCATAAGCAATTTTCTTCTATTCACCCCCTATCAATGCCAAACGATACTGTTAACAGACACCCTATATTCTCTCTCTATTTTTTTTTTCCTTCACAGTATTTTTCGATAGCAAAAAAAAAAAGAAAAAATGACAGAAAGAAATCCGCAAATGTGTCACGCACAAAATGACCGCCGGATTATATCTGACATATTTACAACTGGAAGCACTTTATAAAATAGAAAAAAAAAAAAAAAAAAGAAAAGAAATCGGGATATGATCGTTCTTGGATATTTATTTATTTATTTTTTTATTTTTTCCTTGAATCTTATCTGTGGGTGTTATCGACGTGAAAGAAGAGTCCATTTAAGGGTAGTTTTTTTTTTTTTTCTTTTTTTTTATTATTTCTTTTTGGTAGTCTGAGTCTTTTGTCGGTTGAAAGGATAAACCGGTCGACTTTTAAAGGTAAAACGATACGATAAAAAAAAATTAATAATAGATTTTGTAATATCGCGATGAAATATTTTTGAAAATTTATATTATTTTTTATTTATTTTTGATTATTTATTGATGATTATTTTGTAATATATATTTAATATTTTATTTGAAATAGGTGGCTTGGATAAAGGCAGATACAAAAGCAATATTAGCTATACATGAACATGTTATCACAAATAATGCTAGGCTGTCAGTCACTCACAATGACTACAATACTTGGACGCTGAATATTAAAAATGCCCAACGATCGGATCGTGGTTTATACATGTGCCAAGTTAATACTGATCCAATGAAAAGCCAGGTGACTTATAATTCAAACAATTTATTTATCAAACAGTAAATTATATTTTTATTATTTATTATTTCATTTGAAAATATATTTAATCTATTTGACGTGAGCGAAAATTTACTGTTTAATCCTTTTTGACATGAAAATAAGTTTTTTATTTTTAAATCAATTTGAGAAGAAAAAAATATATATTTTTATAAATATTTATGTTTAATTTTAAATTGACAATTTTAATTCTCTTGAGTTTATAAAACTTTTTAATATTTTATAATGACAAGTTAAAGTTTTAACGAAATATAGTTTGAGTTTTTTTTTTTTTAATTTTAAATATAACAGTTTAATTGAGTTATATGTATTTTTATATTTAAACTTTTATTTTTTTGGTTTTTTTTTTGACAGAGTGCATTTCTAGAGGTTGTCATTCCACCTGACATAATATCTGAGGAAACTTCAGGTGACCTTATGGTACCGGAAGGTAGTTCTGCAAAGTTAACGTGCAAAGCTCGAGGACATCCGAAACCAGAAATTGTTTGGAGACGAGAAGATCGTGGTGGTATTATTACGAGGGATGCCAACGGTGGTGCTAAAACAAGACGTAAATTAAAAATAAAATTAACACTAATTTATATTTTAAACATTGAGATATACTACTTGCACCAATTGATATTAATTTATTAATTAATATACTTATATTTTCTTCACACTTAAGTACATTTTTACATAGCATACACAATCAGCAAACGCTGTAAATTATTATTAAATTAATTTTAAATATTTTTATATTAGATTACTGCCCTCACAGGAATTATAAATTAATTAAAATATAAATTACTCTGAACAATGCGTATTTATGTTTTTTCATAATAAATTTAGACAATATAAACTTTATTTATATTAATAAAATAAAAATAACAATGTGAATATTTTTTATGTTTATAGAGGCATCAGTAGAGGGTGAAACTCTTGCATTGACAAAAGTGACTAGAAGTGAAATGGGTACATACATGTGTATAGCAAGTAATGGTGTACCACCCTCGGTCAGTAAACAGATGATGTTGCATGTCAACTGTGAGTATAATCCAAAAAACCAAGTTAAAGTCAAGACTCTCTTAAGCAAACATGCAAACACATTCAAAACAAATATTATTATCTCATTTATGCACAAATAATTATTATTATTTTATTTTAATAAAACTGAATGAATTAATTTTACACCTAAATAATCATGATGACTGACCACCATGAATTTTCATTGTTTTCTTATAAAAATTACATTATTTTATTTCAAATATTTCTTTTGTCTTTTCTACCATCTTTTGCTCAGTCTTCTTCGTAAATATATTTTCATAATTCTCCGTCTCTTTGCGGAGAAAAGATAGTCATCGTCGTGCACTTTGCATAATTTTCTCATGCCCTTACAAAATATACAGTACCCTTTCTAAGCTAACCCACTATTCAAAAAAATATTTAAACACATACAACGATAAAAAAAAAAAAGATAAAAACGAAGAGAAAAAAAACAGTGAATTAAAGTGAAATAGCGTCTCAAATAGGAGCTTTAAATTGGCGTTAAAAGTGTTGAAAAAGGGTCCATAGCAAAAAGCATAAAGACGAAAATGGTTAGATAAGAAAAGAAAGAAAAAAAAAAAACCGTTGAATTCAGGATAATAAAATTACCCTTCAGTCGGAACAAGTAGTATGAATGCGCGTTGGCTTTCATGAACTTGATACGAAATGATAAAAAAAAAAAAACACCTTTCATCTGGAAAAATAAAGAAAAAAAAATTCATTTCTTCATATTATTATCTCTATATTTTAAATTTCATTATATATATATTTTTTTTTGATATCTCAATAAAATTAATATAATAAAAACAACAATTTCATTTTAGTAAATTAAATAAAATTTTTTTTTTTGCAACAAGTTGATATAAAAATAAAAAATATAAGACAAAATTGACAATTGTTTTTTAAGACGTTGCTGAGTGTCGTATGAATTTTTAGTGGGATTTGAATGAAATAGGGTGACTATATATAATAATGAAAAAAAAAAAAAAAAAAGTAAAAAAGGTAGAAAAGTCGAGGTGAAAAAGTTTATATCACAAGAGAAAAGCCGTAAACGCGGGCCATCTCGTCGAGTAGGTGGTAATGTAGAGAAGGTTGGCGTTATCTTATCACCCCAGTGGTGGTTATCATCTTGTCCTTGTTTTTTCAATGTTCAACAATACAACCGACAATGTATATATGTGTATAATAATACGTGAAAGCTTTCTTTATACCACCAAGCAAACGCTTGCTTTACTCGTTCTTTGCATCACTTCAATTTTTCTTTTTCGCTTTTTTTATTTTTCAGTATATTTATATTTACAACATCGTCATTCTCTTTTACATCAAAACACTTATTTATATTTAAAAAATATAACCAACGAGCCACCAACACCACCAACAACTAGCAATACCGCCCATCTAGGCAAAACCACAACTCTGCTGCGATGCTCCGACGAACCGACCCGGAAACCTATTACGTTCCCGATGTTTCGCTTTGCAGGCTTATTTTATACCGCAATCGCATCAGGTCTTTTTTACCCACCTCATTTTATATATAATAACCTTTTTGGCTACAAACTATTAGCTTGACTGAAGCACAAGATATTATGTGAATAAAATAGTGAAGGAAAGGATAACACAAGACCAAATAATTACAGCTTTAAATTGAAGTGATTTACCTTGTATGTCACTTTAGAGATTTTGGTTATTAATTTTTTTTTTTTTATTTACAATTTAACGTTAAAGTTTGTAGTATTTAATTTAACAACCCGAAACATTTTAAGTTATAATATAATATAAACAATCGTCTGTATATATTTTTTAGTCTCAATCATATTTTTTTTTCGCTATAAAATTTGTCTTTTAATAATTTTCGTTTCCAAAATAAAAATTACACATTATAATAATTAGTTATCCGTACTTCAATTTCCCAAGCGAAACGTTTGTTGTCCAGTAAGACGCTATGAGCCTAGAATCAGATCCCAGTCTGAAAATTGGCTAATTTGCAAAGCAATTCCCCCTGAATATTATCCGTATTTCAATTTTTCAACCGGAACGTTTGTTGTTCAGTAGGACACTATGAGCTTATAGAGTCATATCCCTGCATAAGACGTACCCTTACTTTCTTGCTTTTCATTTATTTAATAAAAAAAGAACGCCAAGCTGAAAATTTCTAAAAATTAGCTTATTTATAAAGCAAATCCCCCTGAATATTATCCGTATTTTAATTTTTCAACCGGAACGTTGGTTGTCGAGTAGGGTGCTATGAGCCTAGAGTCAGGTTCGCGCATAAGACATACCCTTGATTCAAATCACTTGAAGAGAGGCTTCATTCTTCTTCATATAATAAAATTGAATATTTAAAAAATTTTTTTTTTATTTACTTTTTTTTTTTTATTGTAAAAAAATAACACGTAACAATTTTTTGTTTTGGCAACTGTTTAACTGTCATGTACTTCTATTCTAGTTAATTTTTTTTTTCTACATAAAATATTCTATTAAAAATAAATTATTTTGTTAATTTAAAAAATTATAATTTCATTGAGTCAATTTAATTTGAATTAAAATCCACACGATTCTGATTCCTGAGGGTATTTCTAGCAATATATACCACAAAAATATTTGAAATGTTTCGCGAGCATCTGTTCATCTACTGGACGGACAGTGTACAATCCCCTGAAATGTTTAGTCTGAATTTTGTTAAAAAGGTATATACTGGATTGATTTACGACCACTGGCTACTACTGGCTTTTAGCCTTAACAATGCCTCACACCATTTCGAGAAAGTTTTAATTGCTCGGGGTCATACATACGAAATAGAAATTTTTTTTATTTTTTCATTTTTTAAAACTATTTTTCAATGAACAGACCATTATCTTTTTGCTGTCGTCATTATGTTTCATCATGAATTAATCTCTATATTTATAATACATTTTTTATCCCACTTTTTTAATTGTTTTGTTCAATAAATTTCAAAAAATATACAACAAATTAATTGACTGATAAATTGACTCAACTTATCAAAGTTTTATAATTTTTTCGTTTAAAAAATAATTCAATTAAAAACATCAAAAGAAAATAAATTTTATAATACTTTTATTCATTCAAATGATTATTTTCCATAAAAGTTTATATATATATTGAAGTTTTGATAAATGTGGTTGAGTTGGACATGTAAGTAGCTTACTTACTTCATCATTTATTCTGCAAAAAGCAAAGACCTTTTAAGCTTATTTTGCTCCTGAATATAATTTAAATTAACTAAAAAACTTGCAAATAAAAATTATTAAATAAGAAAACTTTAAACGTTTAATTTTCTTTCTTTTTTAAATTAATGATTAATTTCTTTTGTTATTTATAGTTCATCCAATGATACAAGTACCAAATCAATTAGTTGGCGCACCAATTGGTACAAATGTCACATTGATTTGTCATGTTGAAGCATCACCAAAAGCAATTAATTATTGGACACGTGAATCTGGTGAAATGATTATAACAAATCATAAATATTCAATGTCAGAAGAAAAATTATCAGTTTACAGTGTACAAATGCGGCTTATTATAAGAATTTTACAGAAACATGATCTTGGTGGTTACAAATGCATATCAAAAAATTCAATTGGAGAAGCTGAGGGTAATATCCGGCTGTATGGTGAGTTTAATAGAAAAATTAAATTTTCTTTGATGAGTTTCAGATAAAATATTCAAAGCAAAAGCGCTAAAAGTATTCCAAAATATCTAAAAATTAAAAAAAAAAAAAAAATTATTTCATTAAATAATAATAGCCATGATTTGTAATACGTTGCCCATTAATTTTCTGATGTAAATAGATAATATATTTCCACTAGTTATATACAGATAAATATATATGTACAGAAAATTTTCATTTCAACAAGAAAAGTTAAGTTTTGATGATGGGAAGCACAATGTAGATAGTCACGCGATCAGATAAGCCTGTTAAATTAACCGTTGAAGCTATAGCTTTGGGGTTGAAAAGGTGTTAAGCTAAAAACCTACTTGATATATAATTCAACACAAGAGAAATGGTTATACAAACTGCCAGCACAAAACAATCAGAGATTGATAAAAGATAAAAAGTAATAAAAAAAAAATAACAAATTAAATAAAATAATATAAAAGATTGAAAGTAAAAATAAAAAAGAAGAAAAAACAATCAAGAAAAATTAGAAGCAGTCACGTTTTTCAAGTTGGAAAAAAAGTTGGCAATAGAAAACAATATCCGCGTATTAGTTATCGTTTATCAGTGGTGAACCAGACGAAAATGTTGAAAATTGGGTGAGCCATCTGTTGCCAGACATGATCGATAAAAGTCCAGCCCAAGTGTTATCAGTGCTAAACTGCTATTTCGTTTATTCTTTTTTTTTTTTTTTTTTTTTTTTTTTTTTTTTTTTTTTTTTTTTTTTTTTTTTTTTTTTTTTTTTTTTTTTTTTTTTTTTTTTTTTTTTTTGGGCTGGTTACAAGATAAATTGATTTTACCAAATGGTAACCTCTGTCAATGTGTAAAAACGTGATCAACTAAAATCCATTGATTTTATTTTTTATTTTTATATTTTTTGTCTTTTAATGACAAGAATATTTGCTATTCTGTGCAATTTTTTCGGCTTTTTTTTATGGCATTCTATTGATGGATATTTAATAGACGTAAAATAATTTTAAAAAGTTTTTTTTTTATTGTGTTATTTTTTTCTGTGAATAAATTTAGTTGGAAGCTGTGCTTTTTTTTTTTTGTACATTTTGAAATTTAAATAGTTGAGCTTTTTTAATTTCTTTGTTGATAGAAATTAATGCGAAATTTAAAGGATGAAAATTTAGCTTTTTATTGAGACGATAATTTGGAATTTTGAAAATTAATAAAGTTAAAGGATTTCCTGTTAGATGTATTGATAATATTATTAACTTGAAATTTAGTTATTTAAAAAATGTACTGATGTGTTTTGGAAAATATTATTTCAAGATTTATTGAGATATATTTTCATGAAAAACAAAATACAATTTAATAATGAAATTATATTTTTCAATGTTGTGTAATTATTATTTGAATTTTTGGAAAAATCAAACTTCTATTGTTACATTTTGAAAGAAAATAAAACAACAAAATTATTCAAAATAATATTCCATGCAATCAAAAAATTGAACTGCAAAAATAAAAAGCTCGAAAATAAAACTAAACAAGTTCAATAAAAAAAAAAAAAAAACACAACTTATCTTAATTAAAATAATTAAAAGGTTAATTACTTAAACTTTTTGATATTATTTTTCTTGTGTGCAAGATTTTCAGATAAACAATTATCCAAAAACTTTTAATTTATTATAAATTCATTTCAAACTTGTTTTAAATTGTCTAGTAAATTTTTTTAAACAACTTTTATTAACAAAAATAAAATTTAAATATTTTTAAACAAATTCACAAATGAAAAAGAATTTTCTTCGTTAAGAAAAATGATAATCGTTCGATGATCTTAATTTTTACGAAATTTATTTAACAATTTTCTAAATGATGAAAATAAAAATTCACCAATTACCTTGATTTAATCAACACCTTTAATTAATTTTTAAAAAATTTGAAAATTATCTTTCACTCGTTATTTTTAATCCATCAAAAAGAACCTTCCCAAATTAATTTTCCAAAACGAAAAAAATAATAAAAGATAAATCCCATTTGATGATAATCAAATGGAAAAAAATATATATATAATTAAAGCTTAATTATTTAAATTTGTTTTATTTTTTTTTTTGATATTTTTTTAGACATGCGACTACCGGAACATTCGCATAAAGGAAACGAGGTGTCTGATGATGAGGATACACTTGAAACACGCGATCATGCTAACCGTTTGAATAATATTTATCAAGGTTCACTACGTGAAAGTGGATCAACATTGGATACACCAATTCACAGTGGAGATGGTACGTCATCTGTATCAAGTAAAACAATTTATTGTCACAAAAATAAATTAATAATAACAGGAATAATAATTTTTTTCATATCACAACGGTAAATAAACAATAAAGCTTTTATGAAAAAATTAACAAATAAAAAGTGAGTTCAATTAGTGACTGTGTGTTTTAAGTTGAGATAAAATTTATCACAATGACAAGTGTTTAAGACACTAAATTAAGTGCTGCAATATTTGTATGAATTTATTAACTGTGTATATGTGTAAAATGTCAATAACATATGCCATAATTTTTCTCAAAAAATAATCAACTTAATTGACAGTCGAAAATTAATTATTACAGTGCCAAAAATAATATGAGTTATGTCAAATAAATTAGAGTATGTTACTAATATCTTCGAGATAAAATTTTCCTTTTTTCATTTTCATTTAATTTTTCTTTATTAATTGTTTTTAGATGTTTTTTTTTTTTTTTTTTTTACTTTTTCGCCCTACGGATATTTGATATCTTTTTTTTTTATTCGGGTGGAATTGATTCATCTACTCTTTCTGAACATATGAGGGAATAAAAATTGAAGGAATAAAATGAACATTGATACAGGATAGAGTAGAAAATTTTACATCATATGTGAATTTTATATAATTTTTTTTTTTTTATTTATTCTCAGACACGGTTGTACATACACGTGATATTATTTAAATTTTTATTTCATTTAAAATTACATTTCAAGGATAATGGAAAATTATTTTTATTGTTTATTCAATATTTCATTGAAATGAATTTAAACGTGTCTTTGAATATTGTGTTTTTGTATTTTTTATTTTGTAAATATTTCTTCTTTCATACTGGCTTTTTAAAAATATAAAAATATTCGCAATTAATGTCGAAAATATAAAAGATATTTTATGCTCTAAACAAATTATTATTGTAAATATTAAAGGTACTTGTAGGTTAAACAAAAATTGAGAAAAAAAAATTTAAATAAACATAATAAAGATGAAAGGAAAATTAAATTGTCTTTTGATTTTTTTTTCTCATTTGATATAATGCCTTGCTTTTTATCAGTCAAGCTCGAGGATTTTATCATGTAAAAGATAAAAAAAATAAAAATAAAATTGTTGATTAAGTAAATGTTGATTAATTGGATAATTGACGAGTTAAAATGAATAATAATTTCACAATGAACTTTTTAATCAATCAACTGCCCAACTAACAATCAATAATTAATTAATATTTTGTTTTCAAAATTAAAAAAAATAATTATTATCATTTTATCATGTTGAACAGACGGGGGCATCGAATAACCGTGCCAAAAAAAATTTATATAAAAATCCATAAAATAAATTTAATATGAATATTATCATTTGAATAATTAAAAAAAACTTCACTGCAATAATAGAAAATTTTATCATTGAAAAATCAATCAAATAATTATTATTTTTTAATTAGAAACTGGGCTTGATTATAAATATAATATTCTGGGGAAAAATAAGCTTGCAAATTGACATTAAAATATAATAAAAAAATATGTCGATATTCCATGTAAAATGTAAAATAAAATAGTAGAAAATTATTTAATTTAAAATATAAAAATAAAAAATGTTGAAAAAAAAAATAAAATCTAAAAAATATCTATATATATTGAATTATAATTTTATTTTATGTAATTATTTTTTTGAAATAAAAATATTTATATTTAGTAGCATAATATGTGCTGAAATGAATAATTTAAAAAGAATTAATATCCGATGGTAAATACATTTTGAAAGAATTTTATTGACATAATGTGAACATAAATATTTGACCTCGGTTGTTGTGCATATAAACGCTGTTATCGAATGTAAAATATATATAAAAAAACACTTGCAAAAATCATAAATTGCTTATAAATATATATTGAAAAAAAAATTATAAATGAAAAAAAAATATATATTAAAATAATCAGTTGAAAGAAAAAAAGACAAAAGACATTTTCATTATTCAGTTTTGATGGTAATTCAGATGAAAATATATGATGGTATATTTATGTGGTAGAATTGTGTAATGTACAGGATGATGAATTTTAAAAAAAAAATAATTTTTAAACACCTAAAAGTTGTTTTTTAAAAAAAATGGTCTAATTAATTTGGAAAAAAAAAATGTGAGTGCATGACAATGATAAAATTATTCTGATGAAAGATAAAATTAAAAAAAATAAATAAATTGAGGAATGACTGCGAGTATGAGATAATCAAATTGTAGCTCTGAATGTATCGATAAAAAATAATATTCATAAACTATCAACGGAAATAAAGTCAGCAAAAATAAAAATATAACGAAAATGTTGATTTTAATTTATGTTAACATTAATTAAACGTTGACAATGACAATAATCGTATTTTTAAATTTAAAAATGAAAACAATTATTTAACCTAATTATTGTCGACATAAACAACGTGATTCCATTTGTAACATAATCATGAGTGAATTGAAGATGAATAAAATTTAAAAATAGAAAAATATTAAATTAAAAAAATGTAAAAATGTTTTGGGTGTAAAAAAAATATATATAATTTATCATTTTTTTAAATGACAAAATATAAATATAATTAACTCCAAGTTGTAATTCATAAAGAAAATTAATACATTTTCTGGAAGGAAATAATTTGAAAAAATAAAAAATAGTAGATATATTAAATTATAAAAATATTATTGAGTTAAAAACAAAATGTGTATCAACGATTGACTGATGTTTTTTTTTTTAATTTTATTTTTAGTCAAATAGCATATACATATCGTAATAAAAAATTAATTAATGTATAAATTTTTGTGTCATTTGCGTATTAATTTACCCATTGAAATTTTATTTCACCCAGTTGTTGAAATGTTTTTGAAAAATGTGAAATACAATTTTCTATAATTAATTAAATCAAAAAAATAAATTGAAAAAAATTCATGAATTTATGTCTTTTTGATTTAACCCTATCCTTTGTTTTATAAAAAAAATCAATTTATTTCAGCTAACTTCATGTTGAAAGGTTTTTATTTCAATAAATAAAATACTACTGACAAATAAGTAAGCAAAGGATGTTATTTACCAGTAAATTTATAAAGAATTAATTTAGTCAGGAGAGTTAATGTTTCTCATGTCAACTTATTACAGCAAAATCAATCAAATTTAATATTTATTTTTCTGTTAATTTAAACAATTGAATATGTTACTTTTTGTTAATCGATTGTTAAAATCGACAAGAGAGTTTACAATACCAACAAACCACACAACGACTATTCAACTTAATGACCTCCTATATTGTATATTACAAAATACGTGACGTTAACACCACGAAGGGTAAAAGCATAAACTGTCTAAATGTAAAGTGTAAAATACTTGAACACAAACCAACAAAGTATACATCATCATGTCTTTCATGACCAAAGAAAAACAATTTAACAACTTGACAAGTAACTTTAACAAATAAATATAAAATCAATATTCCATTATTAATTTCAATAAAACAAATATACTAAAATTCTTCGAAAGTTTAGAATTTAATATAAAACAAAAATACTCTTAACAAAATAATAATAATAATTTTATCTTTAATAAAATTTTGTATAAAAATTTACAAAAAATAAAATGCATTACCACACGATTGATTGAAAAATACCTTTGTAAAGTAAGACAGATGATTCAATTCTTCCTGCAAAGCGAAAAAAAATATATATATTTTATCTAAAAAAATAAACAACATACGAAATCTCTGATAAAAAAAAAAATGAAATAAAGACAGAAATTTTGATTGATAAGTTTACAAATGCAACAACACAATTTTGTATTTATAAATCCATCAAAATAAACCAAAAAAGACATTTACGTAAAGTAAAAAATTCTCAAAAATAAATATAAAGTAGAAACGTTTTACACAAAAAAAAAAAAAAAAAGACAAGTATTTTTTCTCGAGTAGATAAAATTTAGTAAAAATAATAACAAAAATATTTAGTTTTACTGTGTGTATATAGATCGTTCAACGTTTGTCGATTGCCCAACATTTTTAGACCTTGAAAAAAAGAAAAAAAATGAACTTAAAAGCAGTAAAAAGTACTGAAGAGGACGAAAGAAAGGAAACAAGTAGTACAAGTAAACGAATAGTGCGCCGGATCGTTGATATTGTAAGTGGCTGCGAATTCTTTATATCCAAGTTGAAAAGCAGAGAGAGGAAGGAATAAAGACAGGTAAAAAAAGAGATAAAAAAAAATAATATAGATAAGGCAAAGTAAAAGAATAATAAAATAAAAAAATTGGTAGCAAGCTTGGAATTTTTGATGTACTCTGCAAGCAGATATGAATATCGAAAAGTTACCCAAGAGAATTCCTGAGAATAGAATATACAGATATATTGAGTTTAAGATGAACGGACGTTTGGTAAAACTGCGACTGAAGAAATGAGGAAGACTAAGAGGGTTATACAAAAAGGGTATGAGGTTTTGAAGAAAGAAAAATGATGATGGTTAAAACAGAAGAAGAACACTTGTAAATTTATGTATATATGTAGCACTGGCACTACTACAATGGTGTTATAGGTAACTTTGAGAAATCACCATCGAACCAATAAACTCTTCTACGCGTCAAACAAACGGCATTGTTCCATTGCTTACATAGATCGTTCTTAGTTTGTATATGGATTTTCCTTGTTCCTTTCTAACGAGTAAACGTCATTTTCTGCTTTAACCATTATATACATCTCACTCACACATTTATCAAACTATCAAATTTATCTTTCTATCTAATAAACTTGATTATTGCCTTTTTTTTTAGCTTATATTGACCTTTTTTTCCTCAATTTTCTTCGAATAATATTTGAAATAAAACGAAAAATAACGTCATTTAATTGGATATATATTTAAAATAAAAATCCACATTTATATTTAAATATTAAAACAAAACAAATAGTTAATTTCAAATATGAAATTAAATACCACGAATAATTATCAAAATCCTACGGATTAATAATCAAAACAACGAGAACTTTCAATTGATGAAAAATAACATATATTTTTCTGAAATACTAAAAGGTAAAATTAAAAATATGTTAATGATATTGACCATCCTATATAAGCCGGAATAACATACGGAATAATTTTTTTTCTATTAGAACAAGTGCTTTTGCAAAAGACTGGAACAATTCTTCAAATTCAAGCTCTTTTTACGAAAATTCGGTATAACTTTTTAATCGTTCGTTGAAAATATCATATGTCCCAATAGACCAAGTCGAGAATTTTATTATCTATTTAGTAAAACAGCCGGAATAATTTTTTTGCTATTAGAGCGAGTGTTATTGGTGAACGACTAAGTCAATTTTCCAAATTCAGAGTACATCAGAGCTTTTTTCACGAGGATTCCATACAACTAGTATAAATAAAAAACAAAACAAAAACCAACAGAGAAACAATAACAAAGTACACATAGAGTAAAAGTGAAATTGAAATTTGAAAATACAAATATGTTATAATATTATAGTGATGCACTCAAGCACCTTTGTCCTGTTTCATTTACCTGGTTACAATAAAACGATATCGCTTTGCACACACGCACTCTTATTAGCCAGTATCAGTGTTGTTCCTGATGTGAAATAACACAATAACACCAAGTCCACTGTGCTTGACCACACTGGTGGTAAATGTGGTGGTGGTGGTTGTTGTGGTGATTATACATATACCAAATTTCAACTCTAAAGCTTCACAAAATATACATACACACACATCATAATCATCAAGGCTTTTACAACTACAAAGCCCTTTAACTTTGCTTTAAAATTATAACATTATTAACTTCATTATACAATATATTTTGAATTAAATATTTAACTTGATAAATATAATATTTATATTTCAATATTTTTAATAATTTTATATTTTTTATTTAATTAATTCTTTGTCAAATAATAAAATGATAAAAAAAATAAATTTTAATCATCAAACGTTCTCACATTCTCTATGTCTATGTCTATGTATATTAAGTAATTGAATTATATAAATATTTTAATTACAGACAAGATAGAAGTATGTATATTATGTGAATAAATGAATATGTGTGTGGATGGAATATAATGTCATGTATGTATGCATATCTTGTCAGATAAATTAGCCAGTGTTATGTAGAAGAAATAGACGGTTTGTGAGTCAAGTGATTTCTATGTGAAGCAGGGAGAGTAAAATAACACAGAGAAATTAGTTGGACAGTATTTTTTTATTTGAGCTTTTTTATTTTACACTTTGTAGAGATAGAAGAGAAGAAAATTACATAGACAAGTAAGTAGTAGCTTTAGCCCTTGGTATGTGCACTATGTTCATGTTCTAGTGTAAATTTGTATGTATGAGTTTATGGTTGTGAAAGGGTGAAGAAGCAAATTTGTTCAATGATAATGAAATTCCGCGGGATCACGCTCATAAATAGTTGTCGCTTCAGTCTATACTCTTTACTTTATGCGACTAAAAGAAAGGAAAAAATAAACGATCAAGAGGAAAATGATGAAAAATATAAAATAAAATTTAGAGGAAAATTTTCAAGAAGTAGATATAATTCCGAACGTGCGGAAATCAGCTGACGAAGATGACAAACTCAACAGATATTTGGCGAATTTACTGTGGCGTTACATCATCAAGTATAATATTACTTTGTCAAAGAAAATAAATTAGAAAATAAGGAAAAAAAAACATTAGACATTATTAAAATTGCTGGTTATATGTCACTAAATTTTTTAATTTTAAAAATTCTTTAAAACATATTTTATGTTATACTTTGAAAAATGTAATTATTATTTTGACATTTATTGATATTTTTTATGATTATTAAATTTTTTTCATTGTTATTTTTATGAGATTGAAAAAATCCTTTTTTTTTTTTTGAATATTTATGTTGGTTTTATTATTTTTTAAATTTATTGAAATATTTTATTTATAAATTAGATAAAAAATATTATCTCAGTTAGCCAATGATAAATTACAGCTCAATCCCTGCAGTTTCAAGACAACATGACATAAATTTGCCTGAGGCATCCAAAAATATATATTCCATATTTGTCTATTCAACAAAATATTTCTTCATTGACCCTTGTTATTTTCTCCTACAATTTTTTTTATATTTATGATTTTTTTTTCCAGATGCAGTTACATTTTATGCGGTGAAATGATAGATAAAAAAAAAAGTAATATTGACGGGGCCATCCATGCTCTTCCGTATATGAGAAAAGAAGAAAAATAAATAATAAAAATAAAAAAAATTTTGGGGCAAAGAGTGTATAACTGGTGGGATAACGGATCGGTGTGTCGTGTTGAATCGATTGACACGGCAAAGGCAGTTTGAAAAACTAGACGGACATAAAGAAAATTGGACGAGGAAAATCCGAGCAGACCCAAAGGACATGCGTGTATATACAAATTGCTATGAGACATTATTTTATTATTTTTTTTTTCTTATTAGTTGAACCTTTTGTCTTTTATTTTTTTTACTTTCTTAGACTGTCTACAAGTCATTTTCCACCTTATTTTTTTATTTTTCTATTTAGCTTGTTTGCTTTTTGTGTCATGTCTTTTTCAGACATTTTATATCGAAGAAAAAGTAATTTTTTTTTACTTTACAGTGACTGTGTTCTACTGTGTGTATATCCTTTTTTTTCATCATGAAAAACCACATTTTTTACTTAGTTTGTTATCTACCTGTCTGTCTAACTGTTGATAGAATCACATGACTGGATTTCGCACAAAACAGCAGGTTCAAATGTGTCAATTTTTTTTTTCTTCAATTTTAATTTAGAACAGTTTATTAAATACTTTTGAATAAATGATTTTATTAAATGTTTGAATGAAGATACTATTACCGCAAAGAGAAACATTATTTTACAATGTATTTGAATAAAATTGGAGACAATTTATATGCAAGTGCGTTTATAACCCGGTAAAATAAAATAAGATGAGAAAGTGAGGCTTGTAATGTATTCCCCCTCTTTCTATTTTATATATTTTTTTTTTTATTTCAAATTTAAAACGACGCAAAGCGAGAGAAGGTGATGTAGGCACATGTATATTTTAGTTGTAAATTTTACGTAATTCAACCGCACATATATACACGTTTTAAACAGTTCTTCTTTTCATGTGATATGATAGCTCTCATTTCATTATAATTTTTATATTTTACAGCAATAATCATAATATTAAATTTTATTTTTCAAATTTATCAGACAGTTTTTTTTAAATTCTTTTATTTTGTAAATTTTTACGACCAATTCTTCAACTCCCACATTGCCAAAATGAATTTTAGTTTGAATTTAATTTTCTAAATTAAATTAACTTTTTATTTTTAATAAATAAATTGAAGAATAAAATAGATGTATTTTTATTTAATTTATTTGAATTATTTATTTTATATTTTAAAGAATAAAAATATATTATTCTTTAAATTTTATTTTAATTGAATAATTTTCTTTTTTTATATTTTTCAAATAATAAATTAAAATCAAGATAAAATAAATTTTTCTACTAATAACTGTTTGTATTTTATTCCACGTATGTATTCTCGACTATTAATTATTTTTAATTATGTAAATAATACTATCAAAAACACTCTTTGAATTATTTTGATAAAAAACATTTTTAATCAAAAATTAATTGAAAGCAAGATTATTTATGTTTATTATTCAACCATCCAAGAACTCATATGTAAAACATCAAACATTTGTGTAATTTTAAATCGTATTACCTTATTGAATATTTCCTAAACTAAATATCTCATTTGTATAGCTCTTAATACCAATTCAGGTAAACACATAACAACCCAAATTCCATTTTAATCTCAACGTAATACAAAATAAAAATTAAAAAAAAAAAATGTACACACGTAAATTACATCAATAAAATTCTATCAACTTTGCAATACATTAAAGCAACTGTAATTAACAAAAAATATACAAAATAAATATTCGAATAAAATTTAAATAAATATAAAAAGTATTATAAAATTCATTTGAAAAATAAACGAAAAAAAAAAGGTAAAAATAGACCGAATATTTTTATTTGCACGAATATTTATATGATTGTTATGATTTTAATATAAATATATATTTTTTTTATCTGGCTATCAGCAATTTTGTGTTTTTTTTCAGTTTAAAAATTTCAATTCGATTGGATATTGAAGGGCAGTACAATTGTGTTTATTATCAGTTATATATTTACGGAAATGGACGTGTGTGATTTCCTGGGGTGAATATATATGCACCTGTCATTTATTCTACATATATAAAATAGAAAATGAAATATAGATAACAAAGAGAGAAAGGAGTATAAAAGTGAGCTAGCTTTTGATGTTGAAATGAACATTCGCGAAATAGAGAAGGAAAATAAATTACCACAAGGGTTGAAAATAAAAGAGATAAAATGAAAAGTACAGCTGTAAATTATGCAGGTGGTTTTGCATTTAGAGGGTGTATTTTGATATTGTGTATATAAAAAAGAGAATGTCCACAAATTTTGTCATTTTGTAATTCACACCAACAGCCACCGGATGCTGTACGTAAATTGTTTTAGTTGATATAGTTTTGTGACTGATTTAGTCCACATAAACTTATAAAACTACTAAACTATGATAAGAAATTGTTTAATTATTTTGTCTTATAATTTTAATTAGTACACACGACAAAAGTGATAAAACCATAAATTCAAAACTGTAAATGATATCTAATAATTCAGCAATTTTTATGATAACAAAATTGATAATTTAAATGAAAAAATTACTTTGATATATCTCAAATAATTATTGTTCTTTTTAAATGAAAAAAAAACAACATTTTTAAAGTGCCAACTAAGTCAACTTGTATGTACCAGTCGTTATTCACCCTTGATTAAATAAACAAAAAAAAAAAAAGATATAAAATTAATGAAAAAATTTAAATTGTTGAACACGTAGATATGCAAGGCATTTCTTCAATTCACTTTTCAAGACAACAGTCTGACAAGTCAAGATAATTTACTCGCTTAAGCGTCATGTCAGTGTGCATGTTTGTCGACATTTTATTTCATTTTGTTTTTATTAATATATAAATATATAAATGAGAAAAATAAATACATAAGCTATCAACTGATATATAAATAAAGTATATAATTCAGCATGGGTATATTGTATGTGTCCTTTATAAAATGTCCTTTTTGTCGTGGGAAAGAGGAAACACTCGACGGCACGTCCCCGAAGACCGATTCAATCTTTCCCACCGTCTTTTCCTGGGGCTATCAATGTTTGAAGGACCAAGAAAATAAAATCGTTCTGTAAACCACAATGCCAACGTATCTCTCCAACCAACTGACATCTTGTTTATCACTATCGCTCTTTTTTACTATTTATCTCATCGACAAACTCATCTTTTTTCTCGTCTGTTACACCCTTAGCGAAAAGACGAAATTAAATGTTTTTTTTTCTTTAAATAAACACTGTATCATTGAAATAAAAAATTTTACGATGGAGATTGTTGTTGGAGACGTTATCCTTGTTTGAATGTTGTATAGCACAATTTTTTATATACATTTTATTGAAAATTTAGTTTAATAAAATGAAACTTGGGCAATTATGCTTTGCAGCGGGTCAAAGATGTAAATTGATGTGGTTTTTTTTATTATCTATATTTTATATTTCATTTTTTAATGATTTTATTTTTGAATAATAAATCATTTGATGATTTTAAAAAAAATATTATTGGGTGTCAATTATCCCTGACGTAAATCCTTTTTTCTGGTGACTTGTCAAACGAAGAAAATTAAAAAAAAGTTAAAAAAAAAAAAATACTGAACTGTAAGGTGGATTTTTGCAAACGATAGTAATTTTGAAATGAAAAAAAAAAAATAATTCAAGTTATACTATTTGAAGTAACATGAAAAAGGCGTTTGCCAATTGAATTGTACTGGAAGAACTAAAACCTACTAATATGCTAATCGCACTTTGTATGTACCATGATTTTATTTTTTATTTGCCGCAAGCTCAGTTTGAAAATTAAAAGGTAACATGTCAAGCTTTTTATGTATTTAAATTTTTGTTTTTTTTTTTTTTTTCAATTCTTTTTTTAACTTATTCAACACATCCTTCAAATTATTATCTTTTTTATATCATTTGACCTCACTGAGAATTTGCATGACAAACGTAAAACTCACAAGCTCTGAGCTGCTCTGAGCCTTTTTTTCTCGTCTGCTCTTAACATATATTTATTTTATTTTTTTTTTTTTCCCATTTTTTAATCTACAAAAACTGTCCGGTATTTTGTTTCAAGTGTTTGACGTTTGATAACTGTTTTATAAAAAATGTTTTTTTAAATTTTAATATCCTCTTAAACTTTTGTCGAAATTATATATATAAAAATTTGAATAAAATTCACGTCAATAATAAATTTAATTTTTCATTTTTAATGAGTCATTAAGTATTTTAACTTTTAATATAACATACTTTTTGTTTTTTACGTTATTTATTTATGTATTTTAAAATATTAATAATATTAATTCCACTTGATGTATGTATTGTTGTAAATCCTCAAATTATCGTAATGACGATGATGTTGTCATGTAGTTTCAACATGAAACGTTCATTATTATAATTGCTTTACCCAAATTGCTCTTGTTTGACTTGCGAAACTTTATATAGCAATATCGAGTGTCAATTGTGATTGGCAAAGCTTGAAAGTTATATTCAATATCTTTGTTAATTTGCAATAACATATTATTATACAAATAAACTAATCAATTTATAATTTTATACATCACAAAATAAAAGGACATCATTATGCATTTGTAAAAAATATTAAAGCAATCATCAAAAAATAAAGTAAATAAAATAAGTAGCAAAATATTGTCAACGATTGGACAAAATAAAAATAAATTTTAAACAAATTTCTTGCTGGTTATTAGTAAAATAAATTCAAGAGGACTTGAAAGTATATCCAGGCTCGAAAAATAATAACAAAAGTAATAAATGGAAGGAAGAAAAATGTAAAAAAAATGACTGAGAGATAAAAAGAAAAAAAAAATGAGGCAGAATCATTGGCCGCGAGAGAGCTTTCAGTGTTTGAGAAGAGAAAAAAGAAGAGTTTTACTAATATTACTAAGTGCATAGCCACCCCATGTATGATAGGATGCACCCATCAAAACAAGCAACCACAATCCAACAACTCATCTTTTAAATTTACAACGAAACGTGTTTCATTCCATCGTCAACGTACTTCTTCTTATCATTTTTATTACTTATACTTTATATATATTGTTTTTTCTATTATGTGTGAGTTTTTCTTTGTTCATATTTTTTTAAAAATAAACATCAACAATAGAACCATCAATAATGATTTTTTCAAATTTAGATAAAATTACTATTCACTCAGCATAGTGCAAAATTTAAAATTTCAAGAATTTATAATTTAATTGTTATTAATTTATTTATAGTTTAAATTTACTAATAAATAATTGTTGTTTATTTAGAGGAATAATTTTAAAAAATAAATCGAAAAAGCTGTTAAAGCTTGCAACATCAAATGATATAAAATTAATTGAATTATTGTTACGTAAATTCAATTTAATAATATATGATAATTGAATTAAAGTATAAAATACATTCTTGTATTATTAAATTATAATGAATAGTTATTAGTTGTCATGAATAAAGTGTTTGAAAAATAATATGAATAATTAAAATTCATAATGATACACGTAGTTGATCCAGCGATTATAGAATACACAAAGATCCATTTTGGTATTTAAGGATTATCAAATGGAATTTATAAAGAGAAACAATTGCATACAGATGTAAATTTTGTATATACATTTACTCATTGAAACTCATGGATGTTGATAATATTATAATTTATATATAGAAATGAAAATACTATTATTTGTCTCGGTCATTTATACTCTCTCAAACAAACCACCAAAAGCCCTTCATTAATATAATTGCTTCTTCATCTTTCGCATCAAAATTATATTATGTAATGCTATGGTCTTGATTATTATTATTTATAAGGTAATTAAAACATCAATGAAATTATTGTGATAATTTAACAAATATTTGTTTGTTTAAATTTTAGTTTTTTCATTTTAATAAATTTTTAAAAGACGGGAATTAAAGTGCTTATTTGTTTACTCGACAACAAACGTTCTGATTGTAAAATTGAAATACGGATGATATGCAGGGGAGTTTGCTTTAAATATTAGCCAATTTTTAGAAATTTATAGCTTTCCGTTCTTTTTTTATTCAATAAATGGAGAACAAGGAAGTGAGGATGTCTTATGCACAGACTGACTTCAGGCTCATAGCGTTACACTCGAATAAAAAAAATTCTGATTGGAAAATTGAAATGCGGATAATATTCAGGGGGGTTTGCTTTATCTATGAACCAATTTTCAGAAATTTCTACTGATGCGTTTTTTTTTTATCAAAAAAAAAAATAGAAAACGAGGCAGTCAGGGTATGTCTTATGCACGAATCTGTCTTGAGACTCATGTAAAAAAAAAACTAGTTATTATGCAAAATATTTTTAGTTTCAATCTTCTAAATTTTTAAAAAATCTAAATAAACGTGAAAATAAAAATAATATTTAAACACTGTCATTAATTTTATATTTCTCCTAAAAATATTTAGACAATAAAATATTTTAAAAAACCTAAAAGTAATAAATTGTGTTTTATGTGATAAAAAAAATTTTATAAATATCACTAAGTACGACCCCTACATACGTGTTCTATTATTTTCCATTCAAGAACAATAATGTTAAACACTTTTAAAGCATCAATTAAATACTCGAGATGCTTTTACCTACTCAAAAACAAATAATGCATACGAAAAAACTTTTAAACCTTTGTGAAAAACAGCCAGTAACACAAAACATTTTTAAGAAATTTAATGTAAGGTCACGTTTGATCAAACAAAAAATAAATATAAGAATTTAAAAATTCATATTATTCTGTAATTTATTTATCTACTTTCATCGAATATTCGTCAAATTGTATCGCCGAGTATAAATAAATAAAAAAAAATAAGACAAACATGGAGTAACTAGAGAATAAAAAAAAGAAAGAAAAAACTCAGTCTTCTTGTAATACAAGATATTGGAATAGCTGAAGAATAAAGACATTGGAGAAAAACAAAGAGAGTGAAATGATGATAGTGGTAGTGTTTCAATGCAACTTACAAATGCGATTTCCCTTAATGTTGATGTGCTTCTACCTTGCATGACAATGAGCCTCATATTTTCCATCGAATACATAAAATTACGTAGGTATATATGTATAGATCTATTCGCATGTCCAATGGCACGTATTTCTTCCTGTACCCTTGAATATAAATAATAAATTTTCGAAAGGTATTAATTTATTACAGTTTTTTCTCCAAGACAAAAAAAAATAAAAATAAATTCAATAGAAATAAATAAAATTAATGATATATATATATTTTTTTCTCTTCTTCAAACAATTAATAAATATCAACGTTGTTTTTTTGTTTTTCGTCGTTGTATTTGTAAAATGAGTCCAATTGTGTCGAGGATTTTGTAGAATTATTTAATAAATTGCCTCCAATTTGTTTTCTTTTTTTTAAAAAAAGATGTCATCCATCTCATTATTATTATTACTTTTTTTTTTTTTATAATCATAATATGTATATTACCTAAACGTTTACATCGTACAAGAAAGTTTAGTAATATTAATCATTGAATTGTTAAAACAGTTTTAAATTGTTTATTCATTACTTCACTAGACCCATTTTTTTTGCTTCAACTTCGTAAATTAGTAACCTCCACATTTTTACAACAAATACTTCAGCTTCTTCATCCAAAACCTTGAATTAAAATAAAATTATTAGTCAATTTAAAATACTGTTCAATTATTTTTAAGAGAATTTAAATATTGTTTAAATTATTATTACCATTTGTACATCATCGAGAATTCCTTGTGGTGAACTACCAGCCATGACTTTGCTGCAGATGAAATCTACAAGCGTTGGTTCTGGTTCACCAATATATTCAATAATTTTTTTATTAATCCATGGGCGTATTCTTTTTTCCATTAAGCCCTAAAATAATTTTAAAAGTTTAGGAAACATTGTAATATTAAATATAAGAATAAAAAACTTACATTATCAATGACAGCCCAATCCAACTGGTATCCAAACAGAGCATTTTTATCAGTTGGAATTTTATCAATGAGTGTTTTAATATTTTTACGTTTTTCTTCTTGACTTTTAGAACTTTCTTCTTTAACAATTTTACTGATATTGCTATCATCATTGCTCTTCTTTTTTTTTTCATCACCATAATCAAGTGGTACTAATTTACGTTTTTTCGAACTATTCGTTAGGTCATCATCATCATCAGTATTAAATACATCTTTAACATCCATACGACTTTTTTTTTTAGCTGGTAAATTTTGTTGTGAATTAGTACCAACAGTATTATTTGGACTTGATGGTGTTTTATTATCAACTTGATCATTTTTAGTACCGCTACTATTGCCACTACCACCGTTACCACTACCAGTAGCACCAGTAGCACCAGCAGACATTGCAAATGGTACAAAATTACCTGATAAATAAATATATATTAAGCAAATAATTTCATAATAATAATATAAATAATAATAGTTATAACTTAAAAGAACTTACTGCTACTTGTTTTTTCAGTTGTTTCACTAGTTGTTGACATTCTTGAATCATCATCATGATTAATTTGTCCAGGTGATTGACTTGGTGAACGATTTTTTCTATCTCTATTTTTTTCATTGTTATCATTATCAATAATATCGACTGTATCTCTTTGATGATGATTTTGATGATGTCTATGATGTCGTCTATGATGATGATGATGTCTTGGTGGTGTTCTTGATGGTATTTCTTCATGTGGTGCATCATCAAATTGTATACCATCATCACTATCACTATCAATTGGCTCAGTTTCAATATCTTGTACTTTTTTATTATTATCATTATTATCGTTATCATTATTTTCATTATTTAGTTTATCGTCATCTTCATCAATAATTGTTATGACAGGTTTTGGTCTGTATTCTTCTTCACGTTCAGCTTTTAGTCTTTCAAATTCAGCAGCTGGATCTGGATGTGTTTCATCAGCATATAATTTTTCACGTAAACGTTGTAATTCTTGACGTTCAGCACATCTATCACGTGAATCAGATTCAGCTTCAAGTGTTCTTTCTTCTAAACGTCGAGCTAATTCTTTTCCTTTGTAATATTTAGCATCATCTCTATCATCATCGTAATCTTCTAAAAATTCTTTTAAACGTTTAGCTTCTTTTTCACGTGCATCACGACGTGTTTTATTTTTTTCAGCTTCTTTTTCATAATCTTTTTGTTTACGTCTTTCACGTCCTTCCCATGCACGTAATCTTTCTTGATATGCTGCTTCTTTTTCTCTAGCTCTACGTTCATTTTTTTTACGTTCTTTTAATTCATCTTCTTCTTCACGTTCACGCATTAATTGACGTTCAGTTTTTCTAACTTCATCACGATCACCACGTTCACGTTCTCTTTCACGATCACGTTCCCTTTCACGATCACGATCTCTTTCACGTTCTCTGTCTCTTATTTCACGATCACGATCTCTTTCACGTTCATTACGTTCACGTTCACGTTGACGTTGATCACGTTGTATATCACGATCTTTTGATCTTGATTTTGACCTTCTTCTATCACGTCTATTATCAACATATCCTTTGTGCGACAATGGACTTCCTACATCATTATTATGATCATCTTTTGTTATAACAACATCATCATCACCACCACCACCAACAGCACGTCTATCTTTTTTTTCTTTTTCACGTTTTTCACGTTCTTCTTTTTCTACAGCTTCTTTTTTTCTTTTAACTTGAGCTTTTTCCTCCTCTTGTTTCTAAAAAATACAAAGCATTTTTTTTTTAAATTTAATTTTTCATATTTTTTATGCTTTTTTTTTTTCAATTTTAATATTATATACAGTTAAAAAACCAGTTTTATTTTATCAACAAAATTTAGAAAAAAAATATTTCATTATTAAAAATCCTATAGAAGCTTTTTAAGGATTTTCATAATTTAATTTTAAAAAAAATAAAATAAAATAAATTAATTTATTGTCTACAATTTGTTTGTTGATTATTTTGTTTTTTTTTTTTTTTTTTAATTTTCTGTCGTTTTTTACTCACTCTCCATTGACATGTTTATTCAAGCATCAGCCCAACACTCTCGTAACTTCTATACAATAATAAATAAATAATCCTTAAAACTAATTGTATGAAAAAAATTAATTAGATAAACAAATAAATTTTTATTGGCTTTATCAATGTACTTACAACATCAACATATTGCCATATTGAAAAAAAAAATATATTTAAAAATAATTTAAAAATAATTTAAAAAGGGTAACAGCATAATTTAATATTGTTTTTTTTTTCCATAAATAAAATAAAGCAAGTATACCCGATTGATAGCGTAGAAGATGTTGGCAAAAGTGGCGGACTGCCAAACATTCTCGTGTTAATCCACTCTGGAAGCACCAGTACATCTAATGTCCACCCGATAACTGTTGAATATCCAAAGATTCACCGACTTTTTGATATCTCTAATATATTTATTGGCTAATTTTTTTATTTAACATAACAACAACCCCAAATTTTTACCGATTAATCAATCATCACGTCTATTAAAGATTTAAAAACATCAAACAGCTCATTGCAATATTTTAAAAATAAAATAATTTTAATAATTAAAATAATAGTTTATTGTTATATTTAAATTTAATAAACTGTTCAACACATTATTAATTAATTTTTAATATTTTAAATCAATTTTTCTATCAATTTCCATGAATAAAAAAATATTTAAAAAAAAAAACAATTATTTTTGTTTGACTAACGTTAATTAATGATATTCGATTATTTAATTTTTTTCTCTTTGTGAATTTTACTCACGGTATTGAGAACACGATCAGTCAGTGTTGAAGATATTGGTGAACGAAGTGGATCACACCTAGGCTACTACATGTGTCTGATTGAGACGTTGACAAAAGCTGTTTACACAAAATAAATACAACAACTCAACAGTCTCGTAAATAAATTAAAAATTTTTTTTTTCTTTCTATGTTTATATAATAATAAAACTTCGAAATCGAAACTATAAACACAAAGAGTACTTGAACTGTCTTAAAAGAGACAATTAATTGTACTCAATGCGAGGATGTCACCCAACTGACCAACGCAATCCGGACTGTTATAATTATACAATTCTATCAGAGCTAATCACGCTTATGCCCCAAAAATATATTCATTATCATGTTTTTTTTTTTTTTTTAAAAAAACCCTAATTACCTGGCGTAATAATTGTATTTTTAAAAAATTATGATAACTCTTGTAAGGCCTCGAAAAAATATTTTTCTTTTTCATCATATTATTCATATTATTCAAACAATTGTAATTAAAATGAAAAACATAAATAAATCAAAGAGCCATTGCAAATAAATAATTTTTCATTCAAATGATTTTATAGTATTAATTAATTGATAATTACCTTCATGACTTCTCTGAATTTTCCAATTTCACGTGATATCAATTCACGTTTATCTTCTTCAATTTCAGCATCATCTAAGTCGAGTGATTTTGCTAATAATTTAGCTTGATACTCTTCGTATGCTGCTCTTCTTGCATCTAAAAAAATTAATTTTAATAAAATGGTTGCATTGTAATGAATAATTTAAAATAGTATTATCAATTTTTGTAATTTATATTAACCTGGTGCTGATAAGGCCATTTCAATATCAACCGAATATTCAGAAATGACATTTTTTATTCGAGAAAGTGATTCAGAATCATAATGACGCATCATATCATCCATATAATCATCACTGTCATCATCAAGATTTTCAGTTGGTTTTTCATCTTGTAATGGTGATTGACCCCCTTTTAATTTTTTTCTTCTTTCAGCTGTTAATAAAAACAAAATGATAAAAAATACATAACATAAAAATAAATAGATAAAACAATTATTTGTTGAAAATTAATTTTACCTTTGAACTGATCAAGTACTACTTTAGCTTTAGCATCAACTTTAATTACTAATTTTTTAGGACCAATTTCCATATCATGAAGTAGCCTAACAGCACGTAAACCAGCATCTGGACCAGCATATTCACAAAAACCAAATCCTTGTACTCTTTTCCACGATAATACATGACCACAGGCACCAAGAATTTGTCTAATCATAATGTCTGGTGCTCTATCCATAATATTACCAACAAATACTGTAACTGCTGGTCCATTTTCACGTTCACGTCTTCTTATCAATTCGTGTCTTGTTTGTCCTCTTGAATAGCGAACAGCTGGTGCTGACGTTTGCATTGGTGTTACTGGTCTTTGTATCATGGGCTAAAGATTACATTGATTATTCATCAAATATATAATTAACTAATGAAAAAAATATGTTGTTTTTTTTTTAAATAAACCTACATGATTCATTGGCATAACTCCACCAATTATTGGAGGTGGTGCTCCAACCATATAGGGCATTGGAGGCATACCCATTGGTGGCTGTCCAGGATATGACATTTTAAATTCACTTTTAATTTACTGAACAACTCTTTCATTCACTCACAAAAACAATAAAATCTGTAAACAAATAATTGTTTGTCTTTAGTATTTTTACACTACAAATCAAGTCATTTACTCCAAAAATAAAAACAAACTTGTACTTGTATATTTTTTTTATCAAATAAATAAAGTAACTTCTTTATAAACAAATAGAGTTCTCAAGCTGTCAGTTGCTTTGTTAATACTATGACTTGAGTAATGATGACTTATTACTTACAAATAGCAAGTTACAATAATATTCAGATGACAGGAATGCCGATGCCAAGCTTCATTCAATGGAGGCTACTGACAATCCTAACCATCAAAATTTATAATAATCTTGATATTAGCACACAATTAAATACATTTTGAAAATATATTTATACACTTGGTATATTATTGCTAAATTTATTATTATACACAGTGGGTGTGTTGGTTGATTTGATAAAATGTGTACTTTACAATGATTCAATAAACTTTTTATCACAAATCACTGTATGTACTATGTAGTAAGTAATTTTCTTTGCCAGTGCCGCCATTTTATAATCATAACGATAATAATAAAGTTGATAACAACTTTTTTTTTTTCATCAAATGGTATAAAACCTGTTACGTTCGTGCTTATCGACATATTTGAATTTAATAATTTATTTAATATATATTTGTTTGGTCATTAAAATATTATTGTAATTTCCAAATTTTCTTTTAATTTTATCATTTTTCTTTGTTTTTTTCATTACTAAAAATATTAGTGAACATTGAACATTAAATTAAACAAAAAGTTTTATTGATAAATAATTTTTAAAAAAATATTATTTAATCTATTTCTAGTCAAAAAAATTATTCATTATTTTGATTTAAATTAATTCAAATTTTTTTTAACCCGATCCTTTGACTTTTGCACAACTGCGCAGTCAGATTGCACGTTGTTGCACTAAAGGGCAGACCACGTTTCAATTTTATCACGTATGTGTAGATCTACATGAAGACCTCTATGCACCTCTATGCACCTCTATGCACCTCTATGCACGTATCACATCTATCACAGATGATCTCCAGGCTCAGATGAGTTTGGAACGTTGGCGAACATTGAGTGAATGTAAATCTGTGATCAAAACTAGTCCGTTAATTATTTTTTTGTAAAAAACATAAAGCTTTATACCCATCATCTTTATCATTTGACATAAAACAATAGAAAACTAAAAAGTATATTAATATAGATATTATAATGGAAAAAAGAACTTTATCACTGGTGAAGTTTGATGAGGTCCCAAGAGAAACTATTGTTGTCCGGTTAAACGAAGAAATCCCATCCGAGAAATATATAACTGCAAATGAACTTTTACCAAATCCATTTAAAAAAATAAAAAAGGTATATATAATTGCAGTCAAAACATGCTCGTAGATTTAATGTCCCATTATTGTTATGATAAATATAAATATATTATTTTTTTTTGCAGATGAACCATCAGCCTTACGATCATTCATATAACAGAAATATAATGATAAACTGTGTTAATGATGATTGTCTAGCTCAAATTTTTATGTTTTTGCCAGTATGTGAAAGACCAAAACTTGCACTAGGTATGATCTTGTGATTACAAAATTAATTTTATTTGATTTAAAAAATTTTTTGGTCATCGATAAATGAAATATTTATATTTTATTTATTTTTTTAGTATGCAAACAATGGAAGAGAGCCCTTAGAAATGCTTGGTATGATGTCAAGGAACTTGAATTAATTTATTGGCGTTATGATGAGCAACCAAATTGTTTAGCTAAATATTCAACAAGTGACGGAGGATACTGCTTTTTAAAGTCACTCCTTAATAAATGTGGTCGTTTTTTAACAAAGTTAGACGTGACAGCTTATGATAATTGCAACATAATGCCAGTTATTAATGAATTTTGTCCAAACCTCATAACACTTCGCTTAAGATTCACCAATATGGACGAGCACGTATTAATCAATTCATTCACACGTTTATCTAAACTAAAATCATTGACAATCATATTTCAAAATATGGAGCTTTTCGAATTGTTACCTTCTGCTGCTTTAATCGATTCATTGAGAAACGTTGCTAATACATTGACTGATCTCAATCTGTTCAATTGGATTGATTATTTTCAAAACATCCCTGATTTTACGGAAATAATCAATAATGTAAGTTACAACTTTATATTTATTAAAAAAAAAAAAGAAAAAAAAATCAAAAGTATTTATAATATATAAAATTTCTTTTGCAGGTTATTCGTGACTTGAAGGTTCTAAAATTTTTTGAAATTGTTGGTATACGACTTTGTAAAACTCTCTTTCATCATCTGGCAGAAAATGGAATTGTTTGTTTTAACCATACTTATCACATGGCAAAAAGTCTTTGTAGATCAGATCCATTTATCAATATCAAAAAGTTAAGCATAAAAAAATGCCCAACTACAGATGAAACATTGTATAGTATTGCCAATATTTGCAAGCAGTTAGAAATACTCAATATAAATAGTCGCAAAATAACCGACGCTGGTGTAGCAGCAATTTCAAAGATGAATAATTTAGTATTTGCTGATTTTATTGGCATGTCTAACATCACTGATTCTTCAGTTAAGTTGCTTAAAAACCTAATCTTTTTGGGAGTACTAACTAGCAATAACATTACTGATGATTCAATTATACAAGTTCTTGAAAATTCACCAAAGATGAAAGCACTCGGTGTTTACAGCACAAATGTGACAGCTGAACTAGTCAAAAAAGTAGCAGAAATATCAAAAAGACGAGAACAACATTTGGTTCTCTTTTTTCCATCAATGCCAAATATAAAACAGTACGAATCAGTCTATTTTGAATTGCGTGAAATCCGTAAGAAAAATGAAAAATTGTTTATAGATCCCAGTGCACACCAGAAAGGCGAGCAAAAATCTCATGAGCTAATTTTATAATTTGGCAGTTCTTTTGAAATTCACTACTTAAATTTCGAAATATAATATGAAAGACTATTAATTAAATTTAATAATTAGAAATTTATAAGAAAAAAATCAATCGCACTCTATCGTTTTATAAATGTACGACAATTGTTATTAATTTCCGAAAAATTATATATGTAATTACATAATATATATATTTAACATAATAATAACAAACAAATATTTAACTATTTGTTTTTGTATTGATAATAGACCTAAAAATATATATTAAATTTATATAAATATATACATATTTTTACAAATAAAATTTAAAACAAATTTTATTTTTCTTTGTACAAATAATAAAAGAAATTTAAAATCATATATTCGAATATAATTGACTTCTATGTTATTTAATACAAAAATTATTATTATTTTTTTTTTCTCGACCAGATACTTTTAGGTAAAATAGAAAAGTATAAATATCTTGACGAAAAACTACTTATCTAATGAATACGAATAGATAAGATGTTTTTTTTTCTAACGCATGCGTTCTTTATCAAATTACTTTATCACCTGTCGAAATATCCAAGCCTATGTTTTATTTCATAATTAGTTTGTTGCTGAGGCAGATTTTTGACGACCACATTTAACTTGTGAGCAGTTTGACCAAGATGACGACATCAAAAGCGTTAAAAATAACCGGGGTGGTGATTACAGTATTGTTGGTTGTCATTATTAAAGTGAGTCAAAATTATCCAACAATTTAATAATTATACTCAATATTATTTTCACTTGTACAAATAATAGCTTCTTTATGTAAAAATCTAAATATCCGTTGAAAGCCACCGAAATAATTATTATACATGTGATTATTAAAAAATAAAATAAATTTCTTTGTTCGTATACAAATAGAAAATATAAATTGTACTTATAATTAAATTAATACTTAATATACGTATCGTAAATTATATTACGTTTCTTTAACTAATTGTTATCAATTATGAATCATCGATTTAAAAAAAAAAAAAAAAACCCTCAAGTCATTAATGCCACGTATTCACGATAACAGAAAATTTAACCAATAAATATTTAAAAGTATTTTCTCACATCTTTTATTTTTTTTAAATATAAATAATAATTTTAAAAAATTATTCT
>JAPYYR010000631.1:0-54329 GCA_030523065.1 Aphidius colemani
ATTAGGATCAACTTCTGATAAGGATTTAACTATTTTCTTATATGGAACGCACAAATACGTTTTCTTTCTTACAAATATATCTAATATCATTATCTTCATGTATATTTTTTTCATTTGAGTCATCAATTGATTTTCAATGAAGTAAAACAAAGAAAATAAATGGAAATTATTCAAGTCATTTAGAGTCATTAGGAACAAATTTAAAATCAATCGAATGGATTAATAATAAATTTATTAGAAAAAATTTAAAAGTAAATATAATATCTCGGATATTTAATTGTGACTGTGTGGTATGTTGATTTATTATTGGATTTGGCTTTATGTATATTTAATGTAGATTAAAATAAACTACTAAACTGGACAATCGTTATTTTTTTCCCAGAAGATGTTATGGATCGTTGGGTGTATATAAAAATTGTTTGTTATTTGAAATTTTTTGGGAAAATTCTTAAACAAATTGATGGAGAAAGCCACACACGGTTTTTATTTTATTTATGTGTTTTTTTTTATTTATTTTTATTTGACCACACGGAATATCTAGTTATTCAATTTACAACTATAAAATGAGACGGGAAAGAATTTTTGAATTTAATTTATATAGTTCACTTTCTAAATGCTTTGGGAATATTTTTTTTTTCAAAAGAAGATATATTGGAAAAAGAATTTTTATGGTGTTTGTTATTTGAGATGTATATTATAAATATTTTATATACTGTTATTTTAAAAATACATTCAAATCTTAGATGAAATAAACAACTCAAAAGACATCATCATTTTAACTCTATAAAAAAATTGAAATAAATATTAATAAAATATTTATTTTGCAAAATAAAAGAATATAAAATATTAAAATTTTCTTCTAAAAATTAACCAACTTGTAAATTTATAAACGAAAAAATATAAATTCATATTTTAAGTATAAAAATACATCTCAATTTTAAATACATCAATTTATCAAACAAAGAAATTAAAAATTTTATTTTTCAATTAGTTCATAATATTAATTATAGAGAAGAAAAAAAAATCAGCTATTTAACATGTAAATAAAACAATTGATTGATGACTCAATAAATCATTTAAAAAAAACCAAAATTAACAACAATCATTCAACAAAAAGGATAATTAATAACATGGCTTTTCTGCAAGTTAAATTTCTCTAACGAACGATATCTTTGACGTCGTCATGAGTATAAATAAATTGACTATATCATTGCATATTCATATAATAATAATTATTAAAAATTTATCCAACAACGTGGGCAAACCGGATTGAGATATTTAAAATTGCTCTCAAAGTCGCAAAACGCAAACACCCGACACCGGAAAGTGAATGTCATTTACACGCATTAAAATCTCCAGCTAGATCACTACAAACATTTTTCAACATATTATTTCATCAATGAAATCCAAAAAAAAAAAATTTAAATATACTAAATTCATGTTTAACAATTAAGATAAATATATATATTTTTTTTTAACTTTCAACCCACGTCAAAATAAAATTTCTATTAATAAAAAAATAAATTTCAGTTTATTAAAATATGGTAAATAAATTTGAGCCATTTAATTTTATTATCCAGTAGCTGAATATTTTTTATTTTTCTATTAATTTTTATCCAATATATTTATTTATCTGTATATTTTTTTTCGATATATCTTAATTAATAAATATACGAGAAGGACCTACAGGCTCTTGGAAAATAAAATAACGAAAAATTTCGTTACTTTCATTTTGTTACTCACGATTAAGGCTTTAATTTATTTATGTATTTTTTTTTTTTTTTTAAATATTTTAAATATACAACCTCTAGTTTACCCCTCCATAGTTTATCGTGATGAAAAAAATTTATGTATATGTCGTTTGATTTGAGTGAAATATGTTGTTTTAAAATAATAATAAAAATAAAAATCACCTTTCATTCAATATCTCAGAGATTGTGTATAGATAAATAATTTATTGTATAAAGTTTTCATCTGGCCAACACGAATAGATGAATGAATGAATGAGAAATGAATGAATAAATTTTTTAAATATTATTTTTATATGTTTATATTTATTTTTTATTTTATATCACTACGACCACCATCGGGTAATTCAACCGTTTCTTGTCTATTCATAAATATATATTTATTATTATTATTTATAATCTTGTTATGTGTTTATTGAAATAAAATATATGTAAAGAGAAAGATAGAAAGAGAGAGTTAATTCAAATTACCACACTGTTTTGTGGTTGTTGAGATTTACTATAAGCATTGCGTGGAACAAGTTGAAAAAGCAAATTGTTAAATGAGACTTGGTCACGCCTTGTTAACGCAAGGCGAGAGGGTATAATTGCCATTACTTTTTTAACTCGTCACGAATTCGATCGATATCCACAATATAAACAGAAATAAGTTGATAAAAAAGTAAATATAAAAAAAATTAAACGCCGTTGGTGCTGATGTCATTAGGAACCCTAATTTTTAAAATAATTTATTCCACGATTGCCACTTTGTTACATGCTCATTCACCGGAAGTATAAAAAACACAAAATTAAAATAATGCCATTTAAATGGAGATTTTTTCCTGCTTTCATATTAATTTTAATGGTATTTTTTTATATTTTTATATTCAAGTTAATCGGAGCAAAATGAGACATTTAAAATTATATTTTTAACTATTTTTTTTAAATAAAAAAAAAATAGATTAACCCCCTTGTCCCTTAATTTAGCACCCAGATAAAATAACGATTGACCGATGTGAAAGCGTAGGTAATTGTCGATGATATCATTTTTATAAATAGACACACCTTCTGTCTTGTGAATGGTAAATATATATTGGATATATATATATTTATAAACAACGCCAACACAGATAAGCATGCAACACAGTTAACCTACGTAATAAATTGCAACTGGAACACAACATTGCCTTCGAATTGAAAAAAAAAAAAAATTTAGATCTTGTAAACTTAATTTAATTATCCGTGTTAAATTGATATATTGTCCTGTACATTAATATATAAAATTCTTTTGTATATAATTTTGTATTATTTTTTATTTCATTTTCAATGACGCAAACATAACCTATAAGAATTAGTTGGCTCTTAACTCAATTGGTATATAAATTATAAATATTATATTTTAATATTTAATATTCTCTACAATTTTCATAGAGTTGACTTTTTTATTTTGAATCATTAACCAGACAAGTAGTTATATTTTATTTAGATTTTTTTTCTCTGACCGAAGTGAGTATTGTACGCCCGCTTGTGGTGATAAAGTGAGCTAATATCTTGCAATGAAAAATATGGCGCATTGAAGTAACCCTTTTATTATGAACATATCCCGGCATTAAACTACACGAAGAAGCCCTCGATTTTATTGTACAATAAAAAATAAAATAAAGAAAAAAAAAAAATCAAAACAAAATGAAATGAAAAATTGCGAATCGATAATTCATTGGTGTTTTGCGGCTGCCTTGAAACGAGCGTATGATTACGGAGGTGGCTATGTAATGGCACGTTGCGGAGTTTTAAAAAGGTTTAACTCAGAGAGAGTAGGATGATGATGATGATCATCATTATCATCATCATCATCATCATCAAAGGGAGAAAATACTAAGAAAGAAACAACTGGTGGCGCCTTTTTCATGCCGATCAAAGTTACAACGGTGCTTTTTCAACATATCTACTCGTCAACCTGTCCAAAACTACATTACAATAATATTTGAACTTAATTGATTTGAATTTAAATGCCATACATCAGCCTTCGTTCAAATTAAAAGTGCAAAAAAAAAAAAAAAAATTGATATAAATTATTTTTTCATTGATTGATTAATAAAACTTTTTTATTTAAAATTCAATTGAATTTATTTTAATTTTTGCAATCATTTTTTCTTTTTTTTTGTATGAATTTTTAAACACGCTTCGATAGAGCGAAACAATTGTGAATTTCAATACAACAAAGTCATGAAATATAATTTAAAAAATTGATAAATGATATTGACAAGTTGATGTATTGTAAATATATTATCATTTATCATTGAAATTAAAAAAATTTATTGCATTTACTTACATTCTTTGTTACGGTCCATAGCATGTTGCAATGGTGAATCGTCGACTTCCGCTTTTGGAGGTGAGAATCGATTGCCCTCAGCCATATCTGTTGACTCGGTGGATTCTGTTGTGGTTTCAGCAGCAACAACAACACCCAATGACTTTCTCCCAAAACTACTGTCTCTCGTTCTATCCGGGTGTCGTTGTTTTCCTGATTTTTTTCCCGATTCACTTGAACGGTCCCTGTTTAAAATGAAAAGACAAAAAAAAAAATAACAAATAACAAATATATGCAGATTGAGAATTTTAAATAACCACTTTCAAGTGGTAAGAATACAGGTAAAGGGTCAAGGGCAAAAGAAACAAAAAATCATCACGAATGTTGCGAAAAAAAAAATGTAAAATCAACAAAAATATATTAGTTTAACGTTAAAATAAATTTGAGTATTTAAAATGTCATATATTTATGTTTTTTAAAAAAACTGCACCAACTTAAATCATACCTGTCTTCTTTATTTGCACGTTTTTCACGTTTATCACGAATGGCCTCTAGTCTTTTGGCTTTTGACTTTGACTTTGTTCTGCTATCCTCACTTTTTCCACTTTTTTTATTATTGCTATTATTATTATCACCAATAATATGAGAATTTTTATGTTCCGTATTGATTGGCGTTGATGAGGATGATGACTCGTCACCACTGTT
This sequence comes from Aphidius colemani, assembly GCA_030523065.1. NCBI lineage: Eukaryota > Metazoa > Arthropoda > Insecta > Hymenoptera > Braconidae > Aphidius > Aphidius colemani. Next base: position 4,744 of record JAPYYR010000631.1, read on the forward strand.
ACGATTGCCTTGAATTGTTGTGGATGATGTTGTTGATGTTCTTTCACTATTTGTATGATCTTTAAACCACTCTGGATAAATTGAACTTATTGTATCCAGTAGGTCTTGATCCAATTGAATTCTCCAAAATGGAGATCCGCTGTCCAACCTGTGGCCAGACTCTGTAACAAAATTTAATAAATTTAATATAAATAAATGAGCAACAGAAACGATATTTCATTTCAAATGAAAGCGTTAACTTTGGCAATTCAAGTAGCATCCAAATATGGTTTAATGATATCAGGAACTTGATATAATCGACAGGAGGCCGTATCAAAATGTCCATGGAATTTGAGTCAATTTTTTATTTGAATTCTTACGAATTCAATGTCTAATTTAAACGTTGGATTATGGTTGAGGGTGTAAGAGATGAGAATGAATAAAAAAAAATATAAATAAAAATACTTGAACTGCTTGAAAAGTTGGTTAAAGTTTAAGGCATCACCTCGAACTCGACGCATGCGGTCGTGGGCCTAGGGGCCCTTATTCTTGTATGTTGCCACGTATATTATTCTTGGAGAGTTGTTCGCATACTCGTTGATGAAAAAAAAGGTATAAGATGAAGAAAAATAAAATAAAAAAAAGCACAAAAGTTCTAAAGAAGAAAAAGAGTTATAAAGAAAGAGAAGAGACCTCGTTACGACGACATTCTACGGGCGGGCGAGACGCGTGCCTTGCTTTCAAGATCGAGAAATCGATGCTATGGTTATAAGCGTCCTCGAGACTTTCGGTTGGTGCTTTTAGTACATATACGTATGAGAAAAAAAAAAAAAAAAAAACCAGGCACCCTCCTCTTTCAATCAAGTAAATAAAATTATAAATAAAAAAAAAATAAAATTTATTTACAGAAAGTTGACGTGAAATCAAAGTGGCAAAGGTCATGTCATCATGAGGATTTCTCTTGATCAAAAAATCACACCAATCGTTAACTTGCATATCTCATGATCACATTACTATAAAAATTATATTTTTATTATTATATAAATGTATATGTGTATATATATTTTATTTGTCGTTTTGATTTGTAACTGAATCCGCGTAGAATGACATAAAACTGGGGGGTCAATGATGAGAGGGGAATCGTGGGATTTTGCCTTGACCTGATCGATTATTAGCTGCGTGTTGTCATGGAGAAAATAAAGACAAGAATAAGTAGAAGAAGAAGGATCAAACCACAAGATCAACCAGAGAACTCTCGCACAAACGGTCAATCAGTATCGAACTCACTGTTCGACGTAAATCAACTGGTGAATCATTACTGAACTGACACGAATCAAGACAGACTTGATTCTACATCTACGTCGTATCAGCGTCAAATCAACTTTAACAAAACTTCTATTTTTCTATTTATAAAAAAAATTATTTAAATTTTTTCCTCAGCAATAAATTTATGTGTCAAGATTTTTAAATTATCCTCTGGTTTTTTTTTTCCTTTTACTTCACATAATTATAAGCTAAAATTAATTGATAATTTCAAAATACTAGAAATTATTATTTGAATGATGTCAAAATGGAAATCATTTTTTTTTCCGATGGATATAATTTAATTTATTTTTCATCTTGGTCTTATGATATTTTAAGGTCATCGACCATCCATATGAACTTGTCGTTTCGATGATTTTCGTACAGCATTGGCTCCTGTTTGTCGCGCCAAACTCTTTGCAGTAAAATGGTCCTTTGGTGTTTTTTTTTTTTCGAAAAAGTTCATGCGCGGCATCCAAGTCACCTCGACAAAAAAATAAATAACCAAAGAAAAGAGTAAATAATATATTTCAAGCCGGATTTTTCGAAGCAACGAAAACAATAACAGTGCATTTTGCAACTTTTTGAAGATAAAAAGAAGGGAGCACAAGTCAAGTTGACCGTTGTCTTTTATACATATATATCGTTACCCTTACATTTTGGATTTTATTTTTCATTCTTTTGGTAGCAACATGCCAATGGACAAGTTAGCTCGTGCCCCAGTGCAATTCTTTTGAGTTTATATTTTTAAAAATGGAATATAAAATACATTCCACAGAATTGTATCGACAATGAAATTCGAGCAAATAAATCCTCAGAGTAAATCTTTTCAACTCTCTATTTTTTAGATCTTATATTGTATATAATTTTTTTTATTAAATTGTGCGTTGAAATCAAATCGTGAGATAAGTTTGAATTTTGTTCCTGCTTCTTGGTGATTCAGTGAAAAACTCTCCTCTTTCAAGTTGGAGAATGTCGTCGGCATGTTCCCCTCTTGACTGAAATTTTTTTTCATTTCTTCATATAATTCTTTTTGTTCATTTAATTTTTATATTTTATTTTTTTCTTGAGGTGATAATAGTCCTTTTATTTATTGACTGAGTGAGATACATGACACCTCAGTTGAAAGAATAATAAATAAATTAATATAAATTTCATCACGAATTCGAAATTGAGTTTATAGCAAAAAAAATAATAATAAACTATTAAATGAAACAACAACAAATGGTTGTTTAAGAATAAATTAATTTTTTGTTTTTTTTTTTTAAATTTAAATTGTGTGATTTGATCTTTGTGTATTTTGCAGGTTTATACATGTGCGGTGATGGCGCTTGTATACCTTTGGTTAACTGCCGAGCAAAACTGGTCTTCCTCTTCGATCAACCGACGATTACGTTTCTGGCACACCACTTGTGTGCTACTACAATCTACAACCTACAGCAGCAAAAGCAACAGAAAACGTGCAATCCACCCACGCAAATCTCGATATCATCGGATGTCCGGAAGCCAGAGCACGAGTCAACGTGTCATCGCGTATATAATTCTTCAACAACACTTTAACTAATCGAGTCAAAAAATAAACTTGTTTTTATTTTTTATTTAAATATATTAAATATATTAATATATACAAATGTATTAATTATCAAAAAGAAAAAAAAATCAATAAATAAATCAAAAATTGATTAAAATTGAGTAAATTAAATTTTTACAAAACGGAAATACAAAAATTTTTTTTAGTTAATAAAAGTTGAATGAACTTGAATTGAAATTATGTAAATATATTTTGAATAATAATGAAAAATATATGTATATATATATTTATTAATCATTGAAACCAGTTTTCATTTCAATATCAAGCATCAATGGTTCTTCAAAATTTTTATTCAATATAATATCATCAAAAAAAAAAATTATTTCTTCTTGGCAAGTATCAAGTCATCACCAGTAAATACAAAATAATTTTTACAAAATTTTGTATGGTTTGAGGGAAATAAAAAAAATTTCAAATAATATAAAAACAAAGTAGCAAATATAGAGAGAAGCGCACCACCTTTGTTCTTGCGCAAAAACACATCCCACACGTTACATTGAACTCGTGTGATTATAAATTGTGTGCTTACTATTTATCCCTTTACATGCAATGGATGCAATGGGTTTATAGTGTCTATATATATATAAACACACGTGCGTATATGCGTTGACTATATTGCAGTTTGTTACAGGGTTTGTTACATTCATATTTGATGCTGGGATAAGGTGGGCAATGACGACGCGTGACCAGTTGGCTGCTGGATCCTTCGGACGCACCCACACACAATGCACCTCTTTTTCTTCTCTTTATTTTTTTATTTATTTTATATATGCATATAACTATAGTTTGAAATAAAAAAAATATATATATATGCACGAAAGAGCTTGCCGCTGGGCACGATATAACAACAAGCAAATTTACAAACGGGTGAGAGAAGACAAACTCTGATCGTCTCTTTACCACAGTTACTTGCAATATTGTAAGAAAAAAAAAAACACCTGGAAAAACGTAACAGGCAAAACGAGAATATACACTTAATTTTTTTATAAAAATAAATATATATATGAAGGCAGGGAATGAGCAGAAAAGAAAGAGCTGACTATGAAATTCACCACTATATGACTTTTCTCCACTTAACCTTACGACCCACAGAACCGTATATCAGACTCAAATGTCCTCCTGGCGGCTTTTATTTTCTTTGAGATGAACTTCCTCAATAAATTTTAAATCATGAAGAATATGCTTATGCGTTTTTTGTAAGATTTTTTTAGAAATCTTTGTTCAACATCTTTGGCTGGGAATTAGTCTATCAGGCTGTTGTAATTTTTTTATTGAAATTAATATTATAAAAGATGGGGACAATGTTCTTTCCGTTTTTTTTTTTTTGCAAAGTGTTTATCATATAAATTAAAGACGATCATGAAAATAAAATACAGATATACGCAGTCAACGAAATATAAAATTATATCCTATAAACTAAATATCCAATGATAAATACTTTTCACCGCAATTCCGGTTTCCTCAAATTGAGTTAGCACATTAAGCAATGTCCAGCATAAAATATTCCAAAAATTTTATTATCATGTTATTAATATTTTTTATTGCATCTTTTATATTTGAATATATTTGAAAAGTTATTATATATTACGATTATAAAGTATATGGAAAACTTGTTGTCGATGAAGCGCCCACGGGCGCCTGGTGCCAGTGTCCTGCACTTGGCGAGTCCTTATAGCTAAAAATGACATCATCAACAATCTTGGTGCATACACACACCTCAACGCGTAATCATCCAACGAAGGCGTATCAGCTGAGTCGTATCTTAAATCTTTATATTTTTTTTATATATAAATATACAGAATATTTTTCAAATATTTACTTGATTCTTTCATCACCTTCAGGCACGAGCCCTTTGAGGCCTAGGTGATTTAAAAAGCCATTTATAATATAAATTAATTAATTAATAAATAATAAAAATATAAAAAAAAAAAAACAACAAGGATATAGATATAAAAAATAAATTGCAAATAAAATATTCAAACGGCCTAGCTACTGTGTGGGTCGTTTTGTTCACCAAGAGAAAGGGGAATGGAGAAATAAAATATACTAGTCAATACACCTCGTGTATAAAAACTAGTCAACCGTTAAATTACACGCTTACAGTTTAAACCATGTTCAAATGTAATCAATGGATACTACCGATGCTGACATCGACTGACTACTTGACATCCTGACAATATTTGTCAAAACATAATTTTTAAAATATATTTCGAATTATTATTATGGCTCCGAAAAAAAAACATCCCGATCGAATCATTTAGTAAAATTTTTATTACAGTTATCGTTAATTTTAATGATTTTTTTTTTAGTTTTAAACCGTTATCTATATTATGATGTCATAAAAAGACGGTGTGGAGGATCTTCAGGCCCACGCCTTTTTTTTTTTTAAAGAATTTTTTACATCTTTTTTTTTTTCACTTTTTATAAAAAAGTTTCATCTAAATAAAAACGTGTTTGTTACCTTTCTATCTTTTTTTTTTTTTTGTTTTTAAATAAATTTTGTATTATTTATTTGATTTGTAATTTTGATTTTTCACTGGAATCGATTGTTGTTGATGTAAAATTTATTGCTTTTTTAGTTTATAACAGAAAAACTGTCTAATTAATAATTCTGTTTAACAGACACGTTTTCGTCGTAAAAATTCATTTGATTTTATAAGTTCGGAGAAATATATTTTGTCATTCTTGATAATGTTAAATGATTATTTTTGTATTGGTTTAAATTCTGTGGTTAATTTTAAAATTTTTTTTAATCGAAGAATTATAAAATAGTGGATAAAATGGTTCTCAAGAGTCAAGATGACGAAGATGATAAAAAAAATACAAATGTATTTGTCGTGTTGAAAGAAATGAGATATTTTTCGTGTAAAACGATTGTATTTTATGATGAAATATAAATTTTAAAACTCGAAAAGTAAATAAATAAATATTTAAATAAATTATTAATTGTTTATATTTTTATCTCAAATATTAGACTAAAAATTTCTATTAAAAAAAAAAATCTAAATTTACAACTTTTATTTTTATAATTCAATTAATTTATATATATATTTTTTTTTTTTTTCGGTAAAATAAATAAATCTATGCATCCAATATGAGCTTGTAAATGTTGAAATAAATTTTGATGATTAAAATATATATAAAAAATAATATTATAATCGAAAAGTTGTGTAGAAAAAGTTTGTGGTGAAGATGAGAATCAAGATGAGCCTATAACATTAGTAATAAAGTTTAAATTTTAATTCTCAATGCTATTGGTTGTTTAGTAGATAAACTGTGAAAGAATTTAAAACATAAAAAAAATATAAATGTTTTTTTTTTTTGATTGATGTTGTGTGGTTGTATGTGGAGGCACGCGCCGGAATCACGCCTACATTAAGGAATATCACGGCAGTTAAATGAATGGTGTCTTGTGAAATACCTACCTTCATTAGCATCGATTGTGACATGTGGGTGATTGTTTATTTCATTCATAATTTTTAGAATGTAACTAATTTTATTATTCATTTTAATGCAACGAAAATAATAAAAATTCCATCAATATTATTTAATACATACTAATTCTTTTTTAAATTCATTAAAACAAATGTTCTTTTTATTTATTTAAAAATTTATATTTGTGATGTATACAACTTTATACACAACTTTTCAAATATATATCTTTATACACAACTTTTCAAATATATATATTCAAACACAAGATGCAATAAAAAATATTAACAACATGATAATAACATTTTTGGGATATTTTATGTTAGAGAATTGGAGATAATGCGCTAACTCAATTTGAAGAAACCGGAATTAAAGTGAAAAATATTTATGTAATTTAGTTTTTCTCAAAGTGTATAAGCTAAAAATCAATTTGAGGATATAATTTTATGTTTCATTGGCTGTTATATTTAATGGGACTCAAGTTGCGGGTAATTTAATCAACACAAACATCTTTATTCAATTGAATTGAATAATTTTAATTTAGAAAAAATACTATATTTCAATGTCAAAAGTGAGAATAATTTTTTATGTTTTTAAACTAAAAGTTGAAGAAAAAAAAAACTTATTTAATTATCATTTTATTTAGCACATTTAAAAGAGCGTTAATTAATTTCATCTAATGATACACTTGGAATACTTGAGAAATCAACTTTTTTAAAAATTTTATTATTTTTATGAATTACACTTGGAATACTTGAGAAATCAACTTTTTTAAAAATTTTATTATTTTTATGAATAAATTTATTATTTGCTCATTTTTTTTGATCATGATATATATTTATATATATTTTTTTCAAGGATCGTCTTAATTTATATTATAAAAACTTTGCAAAAAAACGGAAAGATCGTTACCCCCCCATCGAATCACAGACACAAAAAATAAAAATAAAATATAAAAAATAATCCAAGATTTTCAAAGTGATAAGGATGAAAATGAAGGTATAAATAAATGAAAAAATATATGAAAAATAACAAAAAAAAAAAAAAAAGGATTATCACAAGAGTGTGAAACAAGCTGTCTAAATGCAAGACAATTATTCATCCTGGTCTTTCGACCGTCTGGTTAATCGAATCGATAAAATGCTGCCGAGTGGATTTGTGCACGATTCATGGATGACCGGACGTAAATATAAAGACCCACGCGACCCAGCTATCGAAGACCGATAAATTTCGATTCACACAGCTCGACGCATAATTAGCTGCTCTCTTCTGATACTGATAAATATTTTTTTTTATTATTTTCATTTTAAATATCATCTGACAATTTTTATTTATATACATACAGCTTTTTCTCCTTTTTTTTTTTATGTATCATTTCCTCAACGTCTTGATAAAAATTAAAAAAAAGAAAATAAAAATAAAACGAGGGTCCAATGGCCCCTCATCAGACACCAGACAAGACTTTTGTATCTAATATTTTTTTCTCTTACAAATATATTTCATCGTGAATTTTTTCCTTTCAATTTTTTTCTCTTTTTTCATACTAAGATTCGATCCTGTCAGTCGTACTTGTACGTCCTTGAATATTCACCATCGTGTATTTATTTATTTTTATTTATATTTTATTTATATGTATGATGTTTTTTTTTGTCGATTTAAAAGCCAAACTGTTACGCGTGTTACGATGGTAAGTGAAGTTTGCTGATGCCGATACGTGATCGGCACAAACGAACAAGTAGAATGTTTCTGTCTGTGAGATCTCTTTGCCAAGTGTTTATCTTAAATCTCGCTTCCCAATCTATCTTGATGCAACTCTTTTTCGATATCAAAGATGGTTACAGATCCCTTATTCTTTTGCGTGCAATTCTGATACGTATATAAACAGTTTACGTGTGATTTCTCGCGTGTTGATCAATCGATTTGATCAACCTATCGATCGACATGTTTTTTTAACAAACACGAAAATTGTACTAAAATATTTTATCTTCATTTGCAAATTTTATATATCTCTCTTTTAATTTAAATTTATAAAGGTGTGGTTTTTATAGAAAAAAAAAAAAAAAAATGTCAAAGTATTATTGTTATTATTATTTCTCATTTTAAAAACACAATTTGAGAAAAAAAAAAAAATATTTTTAAATGAAATTTAATTATAAAAATATCAAAATTTAGTAGTTAATTTAAATGGTCAATTAATTTTTATATTTTTTTAGTTTTAATTACATTATTTATCAAATAGAATTTTACTAGGATTTTTAAAAAAAGAAATAATAAATTTGCCACACCTTGTGTGCCAACTGCCACAGAGATTCAAGTATTAATCACTAATAACTATAATTTTAAATTTTTTACATTGTAAAATTACAGATACAATTAAATGATAAAAATATTTAATGTTTTCATCAGTGGCAAATGGCAATATGTTGTACTCGAACCGACCATATCAATAAATTACACAAGTCTCAAATTTATCATCAAAATTTATCATCAAGAATCAAGATGAAAAATTCATATGGAGTGAATGTGTCTCGATTAAAGTGTAGAATTACATAATCTTACAATGTATCATTATATATGAAAAAAAAAAAAAAGTCAATACATCAATTGAAAAAGTCTCCAGATATATATTGACAAGTCTCCTCTCAATGCGTTATTTTTCATCTCATTTTATTCTCACGTAACTTCACACACAATTACACAAATTAATACACAAACAAATAATTGATGAAATATATAAATCATCTGTATATTGTATCTGTAATTTGCCAATCATATAATTTTTTTTTTCTGTTTCATCAAGCCTCTGGCAATTTAACAACAAAAAATATCATGAAAATAATTTTTTTTTTTCGATAATCCAATCAACACACAATTAAGGGATTTAAAAATAACAAGTGAGTAAATGTATTTTAATTTTTTTTTTAATTTTTTTTTTTAAATAATAATAAACAACGAATGTGTTTATAAATTTACGATAAAATAATTTTTTATTTATTTATTATTGTCAAGGATATTTGTGTGTGTGTGTGTATATATATTTATGAGTAAAAAAAAAAATTTGACTTGTAAAATTATTTGATATAAAAACAAGATAAAAATTTTTTTAATTAATTTATTTTACAGAATTAATGAGTGATTTGTTAATTGACATTTTGAGTGGGTTGTTTGACGCAGTTATTATTGACTATTAAAAAAAAAATTGAGATAAATATAATTAAATTGAAATTAAAATGTTCATAAAAATCAAATTGTTGATTTATTTTCAATTTTACATTGTAATATTTAGATAATTTAAAAAAAAAAAAAAAACTAGATGCGCGTGACTAGGTGCGTAATGGCAATGTACCAATAAACTAATGAGATTGTTAATTAAAAAATAACGCGACAGTATATATCTGTAATTAGACTGAGTCTGTACTGACGATTAGATGGCATACGAATAAACAAGTTATATATTTTATATATAATTATTTGATGAATTTATTTGATGAATTTATGATGGAATAATATTTGTGATTTGCACGGCGTCAAAGTCACTACCCACTTGTCAATTTGATGGATTTATAAATGGTCAAGATGACTAATTAATAATTAATCATCTATTAATAATAATAATGATGATAATATTTAATGTCACTTGTAATTTAAATGATGCAATAGATCCGAGAACCGTGTAATATATATTGATGGTTTTTAAATTTTAATATTATTTATTTATAAAGTGAAAAAATTTCATGACTAGATAAAATATTATTTGTTTTTTGTTTTACTTTTAATTATTAATTACTATTAATTAATGTTTTCTATTTATTTTCAAGTAATTTTTTTTTTATATTTTTGTATTAATTTAAATTTAAAGAATTGAAGCTATTTATAATGAAATTTTATATTTCAATTTTTTTTTTTGAGTATATAAAAATATTTTTTCATCACCACAAAATTTATTATGATTATTAAAATAAAAAATGCTACTGTTGATGTGATTGCATGGTATCAAAATCATGTGGTTACATATCAGGGTGATTTTTATTTTCGCATGTTGTTAATAAATCATGTCCTAACGCCGTTTTTATTACTCGTAATCAAGAAGCTATGAATTCAGCTCAAATCACCTACTTTGTAGTCGTCATCATCAGGTCTCACACTGTCCTAACAATCTCAACAATCTCAAAATTCATATAACATTCACAACAACCGCCACAACCGCCTTTTGATTTTAAATTTAACCAATTTTTTTAACATCAATCAAACACCTTGATGACGATTATTATTTTTTTATTTATTTATCCATTTTTTTTTCATGTAATTTTAATTTTTTATCTGATTTTCTTTTTATTTATTCATTTTTTTTTTTCACCATTATATATTTACGTACGTACCAACTTTCTTTTGGCTGAATTTAAATATTTTAGTATTTTTTTTTTTTTAGTTTTTTAAATTTATTTTTCGAACTTGTATAAATGGTAAGTCTTGGGCAAGGTAACCACCTACCCTTTTAGTTTTTATTTATTTATATGTATTTTTTTTTCGTTTCTTTTTCACCGCTTATTTAGTTGATGCCCAGTGTGTTCATGCACCGGTCGATGGTCATTATTTTTACGAGCGATCGCGCACCGCTCATTATCTTTAAGAGTCGCGTTACACGAACGATCGTTACTTGCGTTACAGAATCACTTTAAAGAATACATATTCTTTGTGTGTGCTTTTTCTCATTGCTTGTAAATATATATTCACATTGCCGACACAAGAATCATCAATAAATATACATTTATTCTATTATTCAAAAATTAAAAATTCCTAAAAATATTATTTTAATTTACAGTGAGAAAATTTATTTTCCCATGACTTGTTAAATTACAAGAAATTTTTTTAATCTGTTATATTTAAAATTGATTAATTTGGCTAAATTTGATATATATTTTGTGTACATCAGTGAAATTGTCGGTGATTCATTCAAATAAATGAACGGCAATTTAATGATGCTCATAATTCAATGTACTTTTCGAAGATGCCAGTAACGATTTCCCCAACAATAACAACAACCAGTGCAATTCAAGTAAATGAAACTCTTCAAGACAAACAAAACCCTGCTCTTTTTCTCAATTCACAAAATGACTTAACAATTATCCAAAAAATAATTACAACAATCATCAACAAAAGAAATAATATAAATTCATATACATTTGATATAAAGTTTGCAAAAATTATAATGAAAGAGTTTTGTAGTTAAAAAAATTTCAATTTAAAGAGGGTTGCTGGTGTTGTTGTATATATTTGTGTTGGATATTATATATTATTGCGCAATACTGGCGCCAGAAACGGGTGTGCACACACAATGATGTAAAATTGGTGTCGGTGTTTGGCTTGCGGGTTCTTCGCGAGGTGAGCTGACTCATCCACCACCACTATACGATGTGCTATTATATGCTATACCTTCAAGATGAAGATGAAAAATAAAATTAAAAAAATCAAGAAGAAGAAGAAGGATCTATCCAAGGTGGTCGGGACCAGGTTTATTTGCTTGCCACACGCTCAAGGGACTTAGGAAAGTGACACACCATGCTGGTAGAAGCAAGGTAACTTGACTTTTTAAAAAATTATATATTATATATAAATGTATCTTCAAAGACTCACAAACATTAAAATAACAAAAATTTAATAATTGTATTTCTAAAAACCTTTGTAAATCAATTTTTAAAATTATTTTTCATGACCCATATTATCTCTCTCTTTATATGTAATGTTTAAATGTAAGAAAAAATTAAAATATAATAATTTAAAATTTAAAAAAGAATTGCCAAATTCAGAAATTCAAAGGTTTTATTTTTCTTGATTACACGAAAGTACTGCTAATGATGCTAAAGTATGGAATATCACTCGAGTTAAAGATGTATGAAAACTGACAATGACGAAGCTTAAATAACAAAAAAAAAATAATCATGAATCATGATCTTAAAATTTTGATTCTTCAAAAAACATTGTTTTCATAAATGAAGGCATTTTTTTTTCATATATATATATTATATATTTTTTTAAAAAGGTACATCAATGTGTGGCTTTACTTTTTATTTTCAGAGACAAACTGGACTTTAAGTGTGGTGAAAGTGGACCACAACTCTTTTACCCAACTCTTGTTGTTATTATTATGATATTTTTTTAAAATTTCATCTTGGGACATCACAAGTACATGAATAATATATATTAACATGTATATTTTTCAATAGAAAGACGGTTAAAACTTTTAACAAATTGTCTAATGTAAATTTCAAAATGTAATATATGAATTGAATGAAAAAAAAAAGCTGAATGAATTACTATTCAAAATGATTATTGTACTAATTGTGTTTGTGTGATGATTATTGGACCTGGGGCACGTGATGATAGACACACTATCAATCAGCCAGAAGGCAGAATGAAAGATACAAAATCATTGTCACACACAATGACTAATTGCAATGAAAACTAAATGAGTGAATAAACTTCTTAACTCGTCTTCAGTGTCAGACGCTTACAAATAATCGACACAAGTTGTATAATTATACTCATGACGATTATTAATGATAAAAATTTATTTAAAAATTCAGACAATTTCATTTGACTTTAAATATAAATAAATAAATAATGTATGATTTTATAAAATTTGACAATTATTGTCAACACTTGAATAGTTGACAAATCAAATCTTCATGCCATCATAGTCATCATCAACAAATTAATATATTTTTTTTTTATTTTTAAAAATGTTAATGTCATGCTAGATATACAAGTTACTACCGCTTGAAAAAAAAAAAAAATATATAAATAAATTTCCCTTTAAATTTGAATAATTATTTATACAAAATCAGAGAAAAAAGAGAGAAAATTTTCTTTAGAAAATTAATTTCTTAAAGATAAATGAAATTATCAAGGTTAATTATTTTTTAAAAATTTATAATTACGAGACACATCGTCAGGTCATTTGATATAGAATATATATATTTGAAGGAAAAAAAAGGTAAAAATTTATATGTTTGTGTTGGTATATAGCCAAGGACCACCACAATTCTTCCACGCCTTCTTTTCTGCGAGGAGGAAAAGGGAGTGGTATGGACCCCAACAACAACAAAAACTAACAAGGCCCATTCGAATCAGTCCCGTTCGATTTTAAAGCTCTCTTTTCATTTTTATTTTTTTATTTAATTTCTCTCTCGCGTCTCCTTAGTAAAAATTCCACGCAACTGATCCAGCCCATCAGGTCATATAACAAAACATACATTCTGCTACATAAGCCATCAAAGGTAGATTATTTGCAATTGATTTTTTTATTTTTTTATTTTATATAAACATGCTTTCCAACATAAATATAAACACACACACACACACACAAGATGTATATCCAGTGAGGGCAAAAGTTGATAATATAAAAGAGGCAAAGAGGGTGAAAAAAATGAAATAAAAAAATGATAAAAAACGTCGAAAGGTAAGGACTGGTACAGCGTCTGGATTCTTGGTACTGAAGACGTGCCCAGTAAAACAACTAAGTTATCCATGAGTCTGGACTGGATCAGAGCCATTTCCCCCTGGACTCATCAGCAAAAAAAACATTATTTTTTGATAAAAGAATAAAAAGATAAAATATAATAAATAAATAAATACGACAGAGAAAAAATATTGATAAACGCAAGAGTAAAAGGATAAAAAAATATTTTTAAAAAAGACAAAACACCAATGTCATCGGAGGATATCCCGAATGATATTCTTGGTGTTTTTCTCACGCATAAAAAAAGTCATCATATGAAAAATCCACGAGGATGCAAGTTAACAAACCGTGCGAAAGTTTTTTTTTTTTTTTTTTTTTTTTTTCTTTCTAAAGCTTTATCAAGTTGCGCGTAGCTCGTTCCACTTATTTAAGTAGACACAATTTTTATATTATTTTTCTATTGTCGCCTTAATTCTCTTGCACTTGTTATATATTTTATTTTATTTTTTTATAAATAAAACTGTGTTGAATGATGAAGCACCTGTATAAACACACCGCACCCGCAAGCAACACAATTATCCACATCCATTTACCGGCCATCAAGTAGTTAGTACAATTACAGCTATCATTTTAAATTTTTGTCAATTATTTAAACATCAAGTTTATCATCTTGACAGACAATATATATTTATCGACTCGGAAAAAATTTACAATGGTTGATTTTTTTCTATTTTTATTGGACAATTATTATATAAATTGCAAAAAAAAAAAAAAAATTATTATCATCATATTTAAATTGGGACAATTGTCTGATTATCTTTTTGTGAATTTTAAAAGAATAATTGTATTTCATTTTTGATGATTCATGACCCCGTGACACACTCAATATATTAACAATCATCTTGTCAAAAAGAAGAAGAAGAAGAAAAAAAAGCATGACATCGCAAGATGTATTGCTGATAAATTTGAATGATCAACAATCGATAAATAATTTTTAAAAAATATAAAAATAAATATTACTTTATGATGTGTATTTGTCATTTGATTAAAATTTAGTTGGTTTTATTTATAAATAAATAATCATGTAAGTAGTAAGCTTTTTTAAACACGAATATCTGATTTGAAATTGAAAAGAGAAACAACTCAGTGTGGAGAATATATCTCGCGGTTGTTTGTTAAAGGTTGTGGATAATACTTGATATAGTCCCCCTGATTTCTCCCTATTTCGACTATCATCAATTGCCAATGAAATGCCGATGTGGTGATGTGTCGTCGGCTGGTTTGACGAGACCTGATGGATGCTCCTGGAATCCCTGGACTTTACAGATCTACTGTCTTCAAGTATATACATACATCCACCAACCAACCAACCAACCAACCAACAAGATTTATTTTTTTTACAATTTTATTCTTCAAGTATCATCATCAACAATAACGTGGTGATTTTTTTTCACTTAATAATCATGACAAGAGAAAGTAGGACTATTTATTTTGTCAGCTAAATTTGAGTTACAATTGAGTTTGAGATTTGTATCCTCTGCTGAAAATATATATACTAAATAATTTAATTTCATTGAATCATGTAAAATATATTTGATTGAATTAGCAGATTATGAAAAGCAAAAAAGCAAAGATTCTATTTTTGATATACGCACATCAGACGAGTCATTTAGTTGAAGACGAAACCGTGACTCTGAGAGAATGAAAAATGAGGCCAATTAAATTGTATATATTCCCAACATTAAAATATATATATATGATAAGTAAACAGATAATTTTATGACAATGAAAATTCTTCATCTTCATGAAAAAAAATTATTGATATAGAAAATGTGTTTTAAAAAATAAAAATAAAATAAAATTATTCAAGAGAAAGTTGTGGAATAACTTGATGCATCAAAGATTGACAATTCCCACCGAGTTTATATAAATATATGAAATTTTTTTATTACACATTGATATAAGCTAGATGATGAGCTTTTCCTTCAAGTCTGAAGATGGAACAACGACCTTTGAGGTCGATGCACCTAAACCGGCGTCAAAACAAGACCACGTTGGTCTCTTGCAATAAGTTCCCACCGTCTAGTTTGTAAACCCTTCTTTTGATTTCTACCTTGTCAGTTGGGTCTTTGTCATACCAATCCACCAACATCATCAACAACAACAACAACTACTTTACAATGATGTTTATATATATAAAAATTCATTGGTATACATATAGGAAGAGAATAAAATAAATAAAAAAATAATAAATAAATAAAAAGGAAGAAGAGAAACACCATGACAATAATTCCTGGAAGTTAACAGAGGCGCAGTGCTGTCTGGCACTACCTCGGGAATCTTCTTCACTTATTATTATTTATTTTTTTTAAATCATCAACTAGCACACATGCAGTGTGTGTTCATATTGAAGGTAGCATAGAATATAAAATAGTATCACAGATAAAAATATATATAAAAGAATTTAAAACAATGATGATAATGATGATGATGATGAAGAGGACAAAAAAATCATCATCATCATGTTGAAGAACAACAAAAGAAGAGTTGTTAAACAAGTCAAACCAGAAGTACTTGATAGGGAGTCTCGTGCTACGTATTCTGACCACCATAGAAATATATATTTTTATTTCTAAGTAAATACGTGATGCGTGATAATAACACGACTATAATCATTGAATTTTTATCCACTTTATGTTCTCACGAAATGCAGAAAGTGTTATAGATAAAAAAATTCGAAAAAAAAAAAACCTTTTCCTTCATTGCAAAGCTTAAAGTTTAATAACAACCCACAAATTTTTTTTTTAATAATAAAAATATTTATCGTAATTATTGTCATCTTGATTCTTCATATTATTATTATTTTTTAATTTTAAATATAATTTTTCTAGAAATTCAATATCATTATATTGGCTTTGCACTCATTGGCATCTTACTCGGTCAGATTCTCTGATATGAAAAAAAAAAAAAAACTATTTGAAATTATTTTTATTGATTTGTTTTATTTTATCTATGTATTCTTGTTTTTATTTTTATATTTAAAAATACATTTTTTTTTCTTCCTGTTGATAGGAATCAACATCAATAAATTTTTTTATAACCCGTTCAAGATGTGACTATAGAAAACCAGTCAATTTCCCGGAAAGTAGTTGTCCAAGTCAATTTTATGATTGTCAATACACCTGTTGTAATGATTTTAAATTATTTTTTTTTTATATAAAATTAATATACCAAGCTTTAATTTAATTCCATGGGAAATTTATTAAATTATTTTCTTTCAATAAAAAAGAAAAAGAAGAAGAAGAAAAACAAGTAGATAAATTAATGTATAATTCGCAGGTAAAATTAATTTTCTCTATTATTATCAATCGAGTATTTTTAATTTTATAAATATACTAGATTGAATTATCAAAAACGTATTTATTTATAAAATTTGTATATTTATTGTTATAGTTAATCGATGGGACTACTGGGCGGTCACCATATCGCAATTATTTAATGACACAATGTCGTACAAACTTTCGTTTTACCGTAACAAATATACGATGCCGCCAAAGAGCATAATAATACATTGTTATTAAAGGTAGGTAAATATATATATATTCAAGTTTATATCATGAAACCAACCACAATGACTATCAACTTGGTCTCATTGTCCTTCGTTCATGACCACGAGAGATATAGATTCTTCTTCATCTTCTTCATTTTTTTTCCATTGTCGAAAGAAAAATAATAAGAAAAAACCCCCAGCCGTTTACTTTATTTATATTTTTCATTTTTTATTTGTTTAAACAATATTGAAATTATTGAAAATAAATTTGATGGAAATATATTTTTAAACTTTCAAATGTTTTAAGTAACAGAAAAACAAAAAAAAAAAAGACAATTTGTGTGTTGGAGCTTTTAATAATTGACATTAATTTTTCACGTGTTTGTAATTTAGTGTCATGAAAAAAAAATTGAAATAAAATAATGGTGTCATTGAATTTTCGATTAAATGATTTGACAATTGAAATTGTGTCATCTGATTTTGGAATGGAATATTTTAATTGGTGAGAATTTTTTTTTTCGCTTTTTTTTCATTGAGGGAGAATATATATTTGTATGACGATTTTAAAATGTATATTTTTATGTGTATTAAAGATTCGAAATGGTCAAATCCCTTGAGTCGATGACAAAAATACAGAATCGATCACAGAGAGATGAAATTGCCACCCCGCCAAGCAAGAGACATGCCGCAATTGACCCGCTGTGTCTTTGAATAACCCAACTATATAGATGATTTTTTTTTTTTAACAAAAAGCTGCAATTATGGACTTGATATATATTTTTTTTATTACATTGAATCGTGTCTTTCAGCGAGTTTTTTTTTTAAATTTAAAACACGCAACAGCCGAATATTTCAGGTGCGTGCTTGCGCGTGCGTGTCAAAGACCAAGGGGGTTTTATTAAAAGCATAAATGTATTTTAAAATTTATACATATATATTAATAAGAATTTTTAAAATGTATTATTAAAGTTGCCTTGATTTTTGAAAGTACAAGTAAACCAAATATTCGCCTTATTTATTTGCCAGTCATTTATTTATGACAAAAAAGATTAAAACTCAATGGGAATAGTGCATCCGTGAAGGTAAATTTCAATTAGACATATCTGGTGTAGGCAAGTTCTTAAATACTTGAAAAAAATAAAAAAACTAACTAAATCATTGTTTACATAGGTGGAATGGAGTTTACAATAATAATAATGAATAAAAACATTAATTATTTGTAGCAGAAAAAATTGAAAATCAATAAGCATAGTGCATCCGTGAAGGTAAATTTCGATTCGAGGTACCCTGTGTAGGCCAATTTCTAAATATTTAAAAAAAATAGAAAAAAAAGAATACTGAATCTTTGTTTAAATTGTTGTAAAGTTGTTAGAATTAATAAAAATGGATATTTTTATTTTTAATATTTAGGAATTGGCCCACATAGGGTACCTCGAATCCTACCTCTATTAAAGCAATATTTTTAATAATTTTTTCCCTTCAATAACATCAAAAATAATTAAAATTAAGTTTTAAAATTTTCAGGATAATTGTATTGAGATGTTGTGTAAATTATAGAATCAAAACTTTATGAAATTTATGCTTAGAAATGTTTTTTTTTCTGGAACAAGATCAATAGTCGAAATAATTGTCTCTGTTGGCTCCGAAAGGTATAAAATTGGAAAAAAAAATTAAAATACTTTCTGGTAATTTAATTTATGGAAAATTATTGTAATCAATAATACAATGTGTATGGAATTAAGATAAAACAAAGGAAAAAAAAAAAAAATTCAC
The DNA here is from genome assembly GCA_030523065.1 of Aphidius colemani. NCBI lineage: Eukaryota > Metazoa > Arthropoda > Insecta > Hymenoptera > Braconidae > Aphidius > Aphidius colemani. The sequence goes on from JAPYYR010000631.1 coordinate 23,830, forward strand.
AAGTGAAGCAGAAAAAAGCGGATACAACGGTAAAAATCGTGTGCGACTGACTCGCAAGTATGAAGTTGATGCAGGTGGGTATCTTTACCAGCAACATTGGATAAAGTTAAATAAAAATAAGAAGAATAAAATGAAAAAAAATAAAATAAAACGGACGTCAAGTTAGCGGCAAACAGTTGATGGTTATGCGTGGGAACGAATTTTCATTAATTCACTGTAGTTTCTTGCGCACATCGGGAGGGAAACGAATAAAATCCATGTGGCATAAGATTCGCGGTCAGGATGTCGTCAATGTATATACAATTGTCTGGAGTTTTATATGTCGAGATATGTATCAACAATTATATATATATATTATTCTTCCTTCCGCGGTGTATTGGAATTTTATTATATCAAATTCCAAATCATTTGCAGAAAATTTGTAGAATATTTCCAACATTTTTACAAATAAACAAGAGAAAAAATTACTCTTATGTATTTAACCCGAAAAAAATAAAAGAAAATCTTTTAATTATTTAATGAAAATTAATATTTTTCTAAACAATAAAAATTAATTTCAATTTTTTATAAAACTAAAAGCTCATTTTCAGGGCAACATTATACAGAAAAAAAAAAAAAAAACTAATAAATTAAATTTGATTTTAAAAATATAAAAATATTATAATTAATTCGTATGATATATATAAATAAAAACATGAATTATATTAATATCATATACCAATACACATGAGTATATATTTAATTGGATTATTTATATAATAAAATTTCAGCTCCTTAGATAGATTTTGATTTACGTTTTATACCAGCAATTACAATCGACTCATGATACCTCAACCAACTTAGTCATAAATAAATATATTACCTCAAAAATATATTTATTAAAATATTAAAATATCTATTTTCCTACTATAAATACATCTATGATAAATAATTAATCATACCAATATATAAAATATATGAAATAAAAATAAATCAAATTTGATTTTTCATATATTATCAACAAAATTTGTGATGATATTTTTATTTATTTATCATTTAATAATAATAAATAATATATTGTTAGTTAATATATTTGATAGACAAAAAACTAGGCAATATTTCGCATAAATTTATATAAAAAAAAAAAATAATAATAAATACGTTGTAATGGCAAAATGAGAGCGCGGTCTTCCCACGCGACCAGATGTGTCTGCCAATAACTTGAAGCATATCATGAATCCCCCGAGATATCCCCAAAGATACAATCAATCATTACATTTTTATATCAGTTTTATTTATTTATCTCATTTTATCGTATTATTATTATTTATATTTATATTTAGTTTGAATAAAATACTATTTTTTGTGTTTCAATTTTAACGCTTTATTTTATATTAAAATTTAAGTTCATTTTGTAATTTTTTTTTCTTTTCATTCTGTTTGTAACTGACCCGATACAATTTGTCGTATTTTCAACAAATTTATGACTATATAATTTTGCCATTCCTCGAATGAAACACGAAGGGACATATATAGATAATTCACTCAGTAATTTTACTTTTAATTCACGCCATCTCATGATTTATATTTTTAAAATTTATATATTTTTGTCTGGTATTTTATCGGGGATAATTAACTTTAGTTGTATAGAAAAAAAATAATATATATTTTTATTATTTTTCATTGCTTGTTTGTTAAATGTGTGGTGATTTCTCGACAAAATTTTAACATGCTAAATTTATAGATGTCAATGAAGAAGAAGAAGAAGAAGCAGCCAAGTTTGAATTTATATTTTTTTTTTTTTTTTGAAACACGTTAGTTTTACAATATATAAATTAAACATTTTGATTTACAGATATATTTTACCCCCTGCCGAATATACAAACAATTTGAAAATGGAAAAATTTGGCAAATTTAAAAATGAAACAAAAAAGCTAATAGAATATATTTAATAGAAAAAAAACTCGACATAAACTTATGAATATAAATATATTTTGATGAATTATTTTTGTACAAATAAAAGACCAAAGAATGCAATGAAATATTTCAAGAGATGTAAAATTAAAAAATGATATTTGAAATTGTAATACATTTGGCTAAAGTGTTTCGGTCATTGGCTGAACATTCAATGACTACTGAAAGCAGCATCATGTAGATTGACCCCCTGAGGATACAACTTATGCCGACAATCGAATATATAACTGCACGAATAACGCGTCAAGATAATGAACCACTATGTCATAAATTTTCTGATACACACCAACTTAACATATATTCACAATGAATTAAACCCCCTTGATATTATCATTGTTATTATTATTTTAATCATATTTTTATTATTTTTTTTTGGTATGGTATCCCACATTATGACCCAATACTGTCAACAATAATTGTCGCTAATAAAAATAATAACAAGTAACATGCATAAATAATTATATATTTTCAATTGTAAATTTCGACAATTTATTGTTAATTTAAATTTATTATTTTTTATTAATTTTATAGGTTGTTAAATATTTAAAATACCAAAAGTTTATAAAAGGTAAAAATGCATTTAATCTTTTTTTTATTGTTTAAATAATTATCAATTAATTAATGATGATTATTTGTAAATAAATATCAACAATGGAAAATATATATAATTATCATTATCATTAAAATGTTTTTAAATGATTTTGATAAATTTATTTGGCAATATTCAGTTGAATAGATCTTTTCTTTTTTAGATAAAAATATAAAATTTCTAAATATAGATTTTGCGTTATTAGTAACCTTTAATACAATGATATATATTATTAATTTTTACGATCATTTTATTCAATACTATGAGTCAGACTTTTTCAACAAAATGATGACAAATAACATCAACATATGAAGAGAGAAAATAATGTGCAATAATATATTAATGAAAAAAAAAAAAAAAAAAAAAATCATGACATTTGTGTCTTTGTTGATTTTTTAAAAATAATATTAATAATTTAATAATGATTTTTTTAAATTGTGAAATTATATGTTTTTTTTTTATTTTATTTTTTAAATGCAAGGGGGTCAAAACTTCCCACTCATACAGCGTCAAAGTCACCGGAAGTTCTCCGTTTCGTTCAGGGACAACATAGTCCTCTCTTTTCTCAACACAAATACACAAAAAAATCAAAATAAAAAAAAAAAACAACAACAATAATAATAGATAATAATAATTTAAATAAAAAAAATGATATTTTAATTTTTTATATCGAGTCATGTAGACATGAAAACGTTATGATATTATTGATATTTTCTCGGTCTAATAAACATGATGATATTTGTGAAAATTGACACGTTTAAATATTATAAAAAAAAAAAAAAAATAACTGTTTAACTCACTCAGTATCTGTTGATGAAATACAATGAGGTATGAGTATTAAATTGTTGATACGTGAAAGAAGAAGTTGTGAATTGTCTTAAGCTGCATAAGACATACGTTGGAGGCCGACCTCATCGACCCACGCGATCAAAAAATATATATATATGACTATTTTTCTACCTCCGCAAATTCATAATAATAATAATAATAATAATAATAGTATAAATAATAACAGCAACAATAATAAATAAATAAAAAAAAAAATATAACATTTGAATTAAAAGAAAAAAATAAATAATTTTTATCAGGTTTGTTTTTTGTTTATTTAATTTAAAAAAAAAAAATTATTTGTATTATTTATATGTTGAATAATAATTTAAATATTTAAAAGACTCAATCAGATTATTTTTTGAGTGATTTTTCGAATTGTTTGCAGGTATTTTATGAATTTTTTTGATAAAAAAATATATTTAGTTGAATTTTTTTCTGCTTGATTTTTTATAATGTTAAAAGGAAATTTAAGGGTTTAATTTTATGAATTATTTGTATGGTAATAGTTTTATTTTGTCTGAGAAATAAAATTTAAAAAGAAAAATATTAAATCTAGTTTAAAATATATAGACAGATAATAAATGACCAGTTGAAAAACGCCAATGCGTGTTTCACCTGTATATGACGTGATCAACCGGATCGTCTGTCGACTATCATTGGCTGTTATTATATTTATATGTATTTTTTCAAAATGCAACATAGATTAAGTTCAAATTGTCTCGTGTGTTATTGGTGAATAACATTTTATATATACAATGTGGGAGTCTCTGGGCAGTCATTTAATTCATAGAGAGGGAAATAAAAATATCTATATAAATCAATTGAGAACGTATAAAACTAAAGTTCCATTGGTTGTAATTCAATTTCAAGTGGGAAAACAGAAGCCATTTTATTATTTTCCACAAAGGAAAAAACAAAGAAAATCTATTTATAAAATAATAACAATAGCAATACAAAGTTAATAAAAAACAATTTTTATTTTTCTATTTTTCATGAATTTAATTTCCATAAACTTATCAATATCTTTTGTTTTAAAAGTTTTTTATTATATTTTTATGACTCTAAATCAAGATTTGATTGATGCACGTGTAATAACAACAATAAATTATCTTTAAAATAATATTTAATCAACAATAATAGTAATGATTTGGAGTTTTGAAAAAAAATAGATGTAAAAAAGAAAAAAAAAAGAAACCGGGTTAGCCATTTGTTTGGTTTTGTCTTTATATATATATTGATTTTAAAATTTAATTTTTTTTTCTGATGAAGAATCGATACTGATTCATCAGAAAAAAGTGATTGACCTTGTCAGTCGTAATCATAAGACCAATTCCGTGGGACTAGTGAGCCGCGGGGCAGCCAAACATGATTGCGCGACATTTACGTGGAAATCGGTAGGTCGTACGTGATATGAATTTGTTAACTAATTTTCAAGATATTTTTTAGAAAAAAAGAATTTAAAATATAACCAAGATAAATAAATAAAATTTGAAAAGATAAAACAACAAAAACAAATAAAAAAAAAAACAAATTCAACAAAATTCTTTAAAAACTTTTCGAAATTCTTTGAGTATTTTAAATGGATTTATTTTATTGCTACATATGTATGCAAGTGAGTAAAAAAAATTGTATAGTGAATATTCACTTGAACGATCTTCAAGTATGCTGTTGTTGTTGTTTTTATTGGATAAAAAACAAAAAGGGAATTAACAAAATGCTTAATGTTTGAATGATAAAACTTTACAATATGTAAAAAAAATAAATGGAAAAATTGTTTGTTTAAAAATAAAATAATAATTAATTATAAAATTTTTATTAATAAATATATTTTTAACTATCAAAACTAAACGTAGCATCGACAATTAATTATTCTTCGTTTAACCGAATTTTGAATATTAAATATGTAAAAGAGAGAAAAAAAAATTTAATTCAAAATATTGGAGTAAGAGTGATGAGAAATGCATCAAATGTAAACAACAGTATTATTGTATACATATATGTAAAAAAATATGATTCCAGGAATTATCGACTGGCAGCGAAAAAACAAATTAGTTTCACATAAAAAAACAACTCAAATAGGTGAGAGTGTGTGTGTGTGTATAAGATGTACATTGTTACTCTCACACATACACATAATATATTGTTACAATTATCCAACCAAAAAATCAATAAAACATGAATTAATTGGATCAAAAACTTATTGAAATTGCTTTGTATGCACAACTAACTATACAAAATAAATAAATACGTAAAAAATAATGATAAAAACTTACATAAATAAATGCAACATGTATAATCCAATAATGTAATGTAATCCAAATGACACTTTTCAACAACTCAAAAATATATAAAATATCCACTCCGATCATCACTAATTTATACACACACGTAAACATCATTGTCTTAACTTCAATATTATTATATTTTTATATCCAATTGTACCATATAAATTATACTTGAGTTATGTTAAACTTGAAAAATATACGGACGCGTCAGCTTATTAGCCAAATAACGAGAGACTATGGGGTATCTAAGATGGCTGACGCCTGGCGATGCTGTTGTTATTATTTTTCGGCGCGCGCATATAATTAGAGAAAAAATACAATTAAACGCGCGAAATTTAAATTTGAAAATTCAACAATGAAACACAAATAAATTTAATTAAATAATTTTAAATACAAATTAATATAATTATTTGCAATAAAAAAAAAAAAAACATTAAAAATAATAATAATAATTGAATATCTATTTTTATAATTAAAAAAAAAAAATTATAAAACAAGTTAAAATCTAATATTTATTTTTGTAATAAAAAATAATTAAATAATGTAAATGAGTAAACATGAAAATGACGTGATACAGTGATGAAACATAAGACAGATTGAATGACTTGAGTGATGAAATGATATTTGATAAAATATTAACCGACAGTGTTAAATAACTTTTAAAATAATTGTTCAACTATTCAAAGTGTCTGTTTCTTTGGCATATTATTTATCTATTTGTATGTAAAAAATTAAAAAAAGCATGCACTCTTGAGTTTTTATAAACTTGTGTGATTAATGCGAGTGACAGACAAGGGTTTTCTATATGTGTGTCAAGTATTGATTCATTAATAACGATCAGTCGATACATGTCTCTTTTGTACATAGACAATTTTTTTTTTTCATTAATTTTTTTTTTATCTCATCTGTCTTATGTTTCTTTGTTTTACTTTGTTTGAATAAATGTAATTTAGATATTTTTTTTTCAACCCAATAAATTCAATTTGATGAAATAATTGATTTTATTTTAACAAAAAAATATTATAAATATAAATTATTCTGATTAACATTTAACATGAAAATAATTTTTTAAATAATGATAAATTTTTGTTTAATGTTTTGTTTTTTAATTAATTTTTTTATTATATTGTTTTTTCAAATTTATTTTAAATTATTTCAGTTGAAAAGGCACAAGATGTGGCGGTGCGTTAAATAAACGATCGATAAGAAATCCACTGGGATATCTAATGATCCCGCCATCGGCAATATTCTCGCACGAGCCAATATGTTGCTTTTATATGTATTATATTTTACTTTTTTTTATTTTAACACAAGCAAGTTGTTGAGGTGGTTTATATATCAAGACCGATTAAAATGGAAACAAACGAACTCGCCGAGAGATGTAATGAGCAAAAGTATATATAAAATAACCCGTTTCTTAATTTATTCACTATTTTTTTTTTTATTTCTTTACCCTCTTTATACCCTCACCCTTTTATTGGAAAAAATAAAAATTTATTTATCCTCATTTTATAATTTCACTCGAGTGCTATTGTGTTTTTTTAAAACGAAAAATTAAAATAAATATTTGAGAATAATTTTGTTTATTCCTCACAGACGTTGTCAAAAAAATACCAATTAAAATTTTAATCATTATTTGTGGGACAATGAAAAAATAAATGATAATCAGCTGATTGATAATTTGTAAAAAAAAATACTCATGACAAAGTCGTTGATAAATAATTATTTTAATAGATAATAATCACGTGCAAATAAAGCTACTAATGAGTGATTAGCTTTAGATAGAAATAAATTTTTAATTTCTTTTTATCTTGAAAATAAAATATTGTGATAAATGCTTTGTATTAGAAATAAATTTATCAATTTATCTACCGACTTGTGTATTAAAATTTAAAATAGTAAGCATAGATTGCACTGCGGGATAAAACTTTCAACGCTTTGTCATCGATGGAAATTATTGTCAATTCATATAAATATATTTTCTTACTCAATAAAAACTGTATAATATAAATTTTAATTTACAAAACTCATTAATTATTTAAATTTTAATTTTTATAGCGAAATTTTTAATACTGTTATCTCGGTACTTACGACAACACGTTTGTATAATTATTAATTTGTAAAAATCCAGCGGACTGATAACTCACCTGAAAGCAAAAAAAAAAATATATAAAATTATTATTTATTAATAGACTTGAAATATGTTGGTATTTTAATTTTTAAAAAATTTTATTGTATTGTGGATAATTTAGTATATACATGTTGATTACAGGGCTTTTTTTGCCGACCAAATAAAAAAATAATAAAAATGGAAAAATTCAAAGTCGACGCTTAAAAATGTTAAAATAATATATTTTTTAAATAAAGTAAAAAATAATTAAAAATAATAAAATATATATGTTTTATAGGCTGTGCAATAATTGGATAATCCACTAGATGATTTGAGTTGTTTTTAAACGTTCACCAAGACTTTTCTTGTCTTGATGATTTTTTAATTGCGCAATTCAACTGACGGCACACGCTAAAAAACTTTTTATCTATTTTTTTTATCTTTAAATTATTATTATTGTTGTGATTATATATTTATTTACAATTAATTTATTGGTTAATGTGGAGGGTTTGTTAGATTCATATAGAGACGAGCGCCGAACGCGGTTGCGCTGAATAAAATCATAAGATATATTTAATTTTTCCGCCAAAGATAGACAGTTGAGGAAAAAATAAAAAATAGGAATTTTAAAAAATACACATCGAAATGATGTATCAACATTATATTGCGATTTAACTCCAAGATAACTATTATGGTATCAAAATTGTCCATGATCACCTTTCATCGTTCGTTTCACCTTCGAATCTTGTTTTTATTTCTATATAAATTTTTTTATTTATTTTATTTTTTTTCCCAGCTCGTATATTGCAAGTTAGTTTAAAAATAGACTTCATGTCAATTGAATTATTTTTATTTTTTTTCAAATTTTTTCAGCGAATACAAAATAGAACGTTTTTTTTATTATTTATATTTCAACAAATTTATAAATTTAAATGCACTCATGCGCAACACTGCAGGTCTCATTATGCATCAACTAAAATTAAATAAATTCTGTTATTAATGAACCAATTTTATGACAATGTTGTCTCAATTTTAGAATAATAATCTTTGAATTTCATCAGCTAGAAATATATATATTTCAAACAAATGCCTAAATAGCAATTTAATTAAAAGAAATTTTTACAAATGATTAATCCTTTTTGTAACTTATCGATTGATAAAAATAAATAAAAAACATAAAAAACTTGTTTACCACGAAGATATATAATTTTATATATTCTCTCGCTTAATTTATTTTCATATTATTTTTTATTTCTTAATATTTTTGTTGTATATAATATATGATACATCCAAGTGGCAAGTAGCGGCTTCTGTTTAACTATTATTATATTGAATGAACGATACACGATAGGAAGCTATTATAAAATCCAAATAAATTTAACACATAAACATCACCATGGGCAGTGTGGTCTCGTTAGCTTTGGATTAATTGCAAGTCGTTTCACAAACAACGACCATTTTCGACGCCTTTTTTCTCGCGCCGACCTGCTGAGTACAAGAAACATTGAGGTACATTTATACGAACAACACACGTGGCCTCAATTTCTCATACAATATACAATAAATAATTTTTTTTTTAATCTTTTATTTTTATTTATACACAAATTTCTCACGACAGCATCAACACCAACAAATTTTTTTAAACATTACAAACAAATATATCGCTTAAAGTTTTTCCTTATAATTGTTTTCTTTTTTATTTATCATAAATGTATTTTAAATTTTTTCATTGTGAAATTAATATTTAATAATTTATGATGTAAATGCAATAAATGAACTTGAATTTATATGCATGTATTTGTTTGTAAATTGTAAATTTGTAACGAGTTGAGTTGATGGATTTGAAAGATAAACTGTAACGCAAATCAACTTCAGGGAGAGAATTGATCGATGAATCTTGACTGACGTTGCTTGATCCCCATGGGGAAGTATATATTTTTATAATAATAATAACTATTATTATTTTTAAAGGTATATTATATTTATACTTATATATTGATATACATCAAAACACGTCATTCGGAAAATACACTTTACACTAAAGATATATACCACTTGCGCAATGATTATTACAACAACAATTTGAATCTGATATAAAATTTATATCAGACTGGTTTAATTTACAATAAATAAATAAATCCAAAGATAGATTATTATTTTATAAAAAAATAAATAAATATTAAATAGTTAATTTATTTTTAATTTCGTTGTAACATGTAGATGAGAAATAAATAGTTTGATCATGATGCCAATTCAAAGTCTAATTACAATGCTTCGTGTGGTTTTCTGTCTATGAAATTTTAATGTACACGTAACATTTAGCAGACAAATATAAAATTCATGCAAATAATAATTAAACCAATAAAGAGAGAAAATAAAATTAAAAAAAAAAAGAAATAGAAAGTCTAAAGATAAAAAAAAAAGAAAAGTAATAAAATAAAATAATAAAAAGTGTCTCTGTATTTGTCAGTAACTTTCTACCTCTCGTGAAAAATAAACACGCGTTGAGAATCAATTAATTTGTGAGATAAGTTGATAAGGGAGAGCCTCGGAGGCTTTTTTCATAAAAAATCAAAAAAAAAAAAAAAAAAAAGAAATGAAATGAAATGAAATGAAATAACAAAATCGAACGTCACTCACACTCATCGTCAATTTCATTTGCCACTTGTAAAACCTTGTTTCATTATTTTCCCTTTTTTTTTCATACATAATTTTATATATACCGATATTATTTTTTTATTTTTAAAAAATATATTTCTGTTTTATTCTCAAGTCTGTTCCACTGATCGCAATCTCATAACCGGTCGATATATATCGAGAGCGATTTTATGGACCACCGAGTAATTCAGCACGAGCCCATGAATTGCAAGTGAAAATAATAAAAAATAATAAAATATATATATAAAAATATTCAACAAGGGTGTAAACATATTACAAACAAAAGAAAACAATAAAAAATAAATAAATAATTCATTAAATAAATAAACAAACGATTGGCAGAAAAAAATCAATTTAAAAAATTGACAAGTAGCAAAGTGAACAAGTAAACTAACAAATAATAAATGAATAAATATTTTTTTTTTAAATAGTATAAAAAAATTATATAGTATTTTTATCTATTTTTATATTTATTTTTATTTATTTCTATTTATTTTTATTTATATAATATTGCAGTTGTATGCCGGGCGTGTCAGTCGAGCAAGATACTCGATTATGATCTCATGCTGAGATTATCTTATGCACATCGTACATCGCTTCTGGTTTATGTGTTTCTTACTGTATTTTATAAACATAGAATCTATAAAAGCGTAATACAGTCACCCTCATTTTACACATATTCTCACTTTCTTTCAATATATAAAACAAAAATTTCATAGACACAAATCAGGGACTCGTTTGATGCATTTTTAGACATCAAAAAATGTTACAACGTTTCTTGGTCAAACAAATTTACATTTCAACTAAAAAAAAATATATATACAACTTTTTTTTTGAATTTTAATGCTCAAATATTAATTATAAATTGTTAGATGATATTATTTTCAATGCAAAAAAATTATTTCCCACGTTAAATGGTAATGGAACAAAAAAAAGAAAAATGTAAATAGTTGCAATTTTGTGTTATTGAATAAACACACACAGTAATAAAACTATTTTACGATACGGTAAAAAATTTACATAATAAATGAGCAAATACTTAAATATATAATATATATTTTTTTATATTTTTTAAATCCGTTATTTATGACAAGGAAAAATGGGTGTCCAGGTTGTCATGAAACTTTTTCAATGCTACCAGAAAAAGAGAGAAAAAAAATATATATAAAATTAACAAATTTTTTGTGTTATATAATAAAGATAAATAAAAAAAATTTTGACAAGCCCAACGAGTTCTCACTCTTTTAAAATCATGCCTGCATTTTACTGCACTTGAAAAAAAAAGTAATTACTCATAATTTTCGTTTCTGTTTTCGCTCAAAATGATAATGATGATTTTTTTTTTTGCTTTTTACGCATATGGAAATAAACACATCTCAGCTACTTGAATTTTGAGACAGCGGATATGAGATGATGATAACACACCTGTCTGATTATAATATACGAGAAAAAAAAAGCGAATAATAATAACAAATTAATTAAAAAAAAAAAAACATACTCAGTGGATGATTGGATCATCAAACAAACAGACTGAAATAAAACGATCAAAATAATTAAGCCAAGTAAATAACTGTACCCTACACTTTTTGAAACAAAAAAGAAATTATGATTTTATTAAATTTTTTTTAGTCTTTAAAAAAATTTGAAGTTATGCAAGATAAACAAATCGAGTAAAGTATTTATACATATATATAAGATCAAAAGAAAAGTAACGAAAGAAAAATAAAAAAATTTACAAAGAACAAACTCAAGTGAAGAAATAAAAGTGGTAAAAATAAAATGAAAAAAAGGATGTACATGGTGGACAGAAAAGGGAGATTGTCTCTAGGTCACTGTCCAACAAAAGTTACGTCACGTTTGAATATGGTAATACTGCATTCCATCATCAACACCTTTCTACATACTCTTTTATCCTTTTTTTCTTCTCTATTTATATACATCAAGTTTATATTTGTCTCAATCATGACAATTAAAAAATAATCCAGCAATTTATATATCAAAAATAATCAGCTAATTGTGTTGATAGATATAAAAGAAAATTTGTTAAAAATTATTATCCAAAGAGAAAATTACAGGCTAGATGTTGATGATGTTGTTGTTTTTGTGTTTGCAATATATATATTATTATTTTTTCTACTTGAAAGTTATGTATTTTCAAAGTTCTTATCTTGAAATAGATAAACATCTTGTAAATTGCACGGCACACGCGTGTATGCTCGATGTCTATAAAAAAGTATTTTTCTTCACCAAAGGTATCATACCCACACGTGTGATATATCAACTTTACATTCTACATATTTTTTAATTTCTTTTTATTATTTTTAACCCTCCTTCTTTTCACTTTGCTTATTTTATATATATTTTTTGCATTTGAAAGATAAAATGCATGGATAGCGATGATTTAATATTACCCGAGAGTCAAATGAACAAAACAGATTAATATCTTGGTAACACCTTAATTTTTTATCATCAAACGAATCACTTTTAAATCATGTTGTACCATCAAGACATGTGCCACCGAAACTTGACATTTTTAATTTGATAAATTAAGCCTGATAAATTAAATGTAATTAATAATTGTCAATTTATCATTTTGATTTTTTTGATTAATTTTATATTTCAAGATTAATTTCTATTAATTATTCATAGGTTAATTTTAAAAATTATTTTTTTATTAAATTATCAAGAGAAAGTGTATATATAGAATTTTAAAATTGCTGACATTTACTTGCGGTCAATATATAAATATCATTTTACTTTGAAAAATATAATGTCAAATTTACAATATGTTTACATCGTGGTGCGTATTATCTCCAGATAAATCAGTCATCGGTTATTCAAAATGAAAAAAAAAAGTAAACAAAATTGTTAACAGGATAATTGAGCTGTGCTTTTAGAATAAAAAATGTTTAGTTTTAGATTTGACAATATGATAATAGGAAAAACGTGATGTTTAACCACGAATATCTAATTTCTTTATTTATATTTTTTCAAATAGAAAATTATAAATTATGACGTTGCCGGCTTTACACAATAAATTATTTTCTTTTTTTTTCTTTCAGCAGTTATCTCTCTGTTGCTAAACTAATGAAAAAATATATAATTTTTACGATATAATAAAATTAAGTCACAATGTAAGTAAGCAAATGACGCATTCATATACATAAAAAAAAATATATTTTAAAATTACAGCTCAGTTTAAATTTTAGCATTGAATTCATTTATAAATAAAACGGTAATAATTTTTAAGTAAATAATATTTACGTAGTATTTAAAAAAATACGTATAATTTAATTGTACAAATGGAAAAATTTTATAATCAAATTTTCATTTTATTTATGCACTAAATTTGTGTTATAAAAGTATTTTTATTATTTTTTTTTTTGTCTTGTCGACAACGGTAAATAAATTGATGAAAAAAAATGAGAAAGGTGTGATCATCATTCACGAAATGATATATTACAATGACGATTATGATCAGCGGTGATGTTTGTTGTGATCGAGTTTTGATTAATCGATGATAAATATGTGTATACCGTGCAACCGATTGCCCGACAATTTGTCATGCTACAAAATATACTAATTTAAAAAAAAAAAATAAAAAAAATCATGTAATGTAAGGTTTTTTGTTATTAATGAAGCTCATATTCTTCAATCGATGTTCACTTCATGTATACACAATAAATAAAAATAATGAAAATGAAATATTAATGCATTTTTTTCCGCCTCAAAAAAAAAAAAATGTTTAAATTGTTTTAAGATAATGTCAAGAATTTTTTGTAAACATATATTCTGTTGGTTTTTTTTTTGGTGCATAGTTGAACTATGTAAGTGAAAAAATTTATGGATTTTGATGTAAAAAATAAAGCAGCCAAAAAAATAATGAAATAAAAAATAAAATAAAATAACAAGTAGCTAATTAATTAGTCAGTCAGTAAAATTCGACACAGACCGCACCTCTTGGGCGGTATATTTTGCTGGTTGAATTAGTACAAGACACTTGTGTTATAAGAAAAGATATATAATAGCTGCAGAAGCAAATGGTATAAGGTGTTGAAAAATTCTCAAGACTATAATTGTGGCGGCGCTACAACAGAAAAAAAAAAAATAATAAAATAAATATAGTAGCGATAATTGCTAGCACCAATCAACCGCACTGTTATTCCACCTTGCCCTCAAACTCCAGCCTAAGATAATTACTAATTATTGCTAATTAACTGAAACGCCTTTTGTTGAACTGTAAATCGATTTGTCTTTACTCTTCCCTTCCAATGCAAATTGCAAATGCATTAATGCTACCGACAGTCCAATAAATTCAACTTTAACTTTCTTTTAACAATAATGCAAATTTAATTTAATTTTCATTTTATAATTTTTTCATATTTCTATATGATCAGTATCAATAATTTTCAATTGTTATAAACATGCTCGAGTGTTTTTTACGTCTTGCAAGGGAGGATCGTTATCGCAAACTCCTTAGAATTGAAAAGATAAAAATTGAGAAAATTAAACAAAGAGAATATAAAGGTTTTTTCTTTTTTATCCAGCTTCCATTGAATTAAACTCTTATCTTTTTTGAATCGTCTTAATAAATAATTGTCAATGTATTTTGTGTATTATTTTATATTTTTTTTATCATTTATATAAACACCGTTTCATTTAGCTGATAATATTTTCGTTGAAAATCAACTGTATGGAGAAAAAAATATTTAAAACATATTTATTATTTATTTGACAGTTTAAGGTTTATCGAAAAAAATTAAATAAAACTTTGGTATGCTAATACACGCCAGTGGCAAAATGCGGTGAAAAAAATTTGAAAAAAAAAAACATAAGGAGTGAATATGCATTGGAGTAATATGTATATGATTTTTTTGTATTATTTTGAAACAACTAAATTGGTTTTTTCTCGTTGTGATAATTCTCTAAGAGAAAAAAAATCATAAATTCATTCATTTTTATCGTATGCAATAAAATTAAGGTCGATTAAGTCGGACAATTTCCCGAGGCAACAGTTATCTCGATAGCAAATGAGACACAGTATTTTTAAGACAAAATATAATAAATAAATTTTAAATTCTTTTATTTTTTAAAAGTTTTTTAAATCTGGTAACGAGTTTCAATTCCTCTGCCGATTTCATGACCATACATCACTCCTCGGTAGATACAATGGTCATTTCGAATCTTCGATACTTGAATTTGTACAAAACTTTCTGTCGAACGATAAATATCTTATTGTGTAGTATTCGTGAAAATAAAAAAAAATAAAAAAGGTATTGCATTTCACAAAGATTCACCGAATATCAGCTTTTAACCAAAAAATAAAATCCAAATGAAAAAAGAAAAAAAAAAACAATTCACATTGAAAGTAAAAAAAAATATACATATATTTTGGATTTTTTATTTTTTTATTTGAAAGGTAATTGTTTTGGACAAATTTCATGATTAAATAGTTATATTATTATTGCTAATTTGATTTATTTATTTTTTTCGCCTATCCTATATAAAAAAGAGAATAAGGCCTCCGAGAAAATCTGAAAATCCATGGTTTCTCCTATTTTCCTAACTCTTGGATTTTTTTCCGGCTCAGCCAAGAAAGGCTACCACTTTTAATTAGCATTTTCTTGATCAGAAGATTGTAAATGTTATTTCAGAATTATTTAAAGTGGTTTGAAATAGACTAAAGTGGTTAAAATGTCTTCAAAAAATTCAGAAATCATATTTACAACCTTCTGATGAATTATATTGTAAAAGCTATTTTACATCATCAATAATGATTAATATGACTGTGGTACCGACAGAAACAAATGAGAATTGATCTTTCGAATTTATACATTTAATTCAATCAGACAAACCGATCGAAAAATTACATAAAATAATCGTCTCCGGCCAGCAAATATATTTTTTTTAAATATCATTAAATATTCCAAGTCATTTATTAACGATCCAATTACCCATTAAACATTTATGTTTTATATTTATCATTATTAGATTATCATAAAAAAAAAAAAAAAAGATATATTTTCCTGAGAATTTCCAATGATTTGATGATCGTTAAATTAAATGTCACATTTTTTTTTTCTTTCCTTTTAATAATTCAACAAGTGCGGAGAAATTGCAAGACAAGAAATGAACCGACAAAAAAAAAATTTACTTAAAAAACAAACAAGATTAAATAATAAAAAAAAAAAAAAAATTGGATATTGCTAATAAAAATGAAAGCCTTAATTATATTCGATAAAACCATATTGCACTTTTTTTATAAAAAACAAAAATATAAAAAAAAACGAATTGCGTATATAGTTTTTATGGCAAGTAGTAGATATATATGCTGGTGAATCGATTGAAACATCGTTGGAAAGTTTAAATTCACCGGTTCCTTGTGAAAAAAATATTTTAAAAAAAAATAAATAAATATACAACGACCTGATTTTATAAAATTTCATTGACTTTTGTAAATGTATTATATTTTAATTTAGGCATTACCCTTGTAGCTTTTATCAAATGTGAATTTGAAAATTATTAAAATGACTCTTTCATTGGAGCTTAATGTTCTATTTTTTCTTTTACAAAATTTTATCTCCTTTTTAGTGAATATTTTAATGTGATTTGTCGATGATTTTAGTGTCTCTACATGGCTAAATGAATTAAAGAAAATAAAATATATTTATATGACAATTAAATGTAAGAAAAAAGCAAGATAAAGAAATTAAAATAATACAACAAATAAATTTAAAACAAACATTTATTAATTTTTATGTTTTAAATATTGCAAAAGAAGTTTTAATTATTTACGTTTTTAAAATACTGGCTTCTGGATTTTACGTGAGTGTTTTTAAGACATTATTTTTAAATTTTTTATCAGTTAATAACGAGCATCGTGTGTTTAAATGGAATTGATATTATCCAATGATTCACAATTTTAAATAATAAAATTAAATCATATGCCAGCTCATGTTGAGAGAGTCAAGGATATTTTTTTGGCAAATTTTGTTTGAATATTTTACATTCAATCAATTACAAAAATATTTAGATTAAAAAAATATAAAAGAATGAATTAAATTGTGAAATAAAAAATAAAGTTTAGACTCAAAATCAGTGGGGATTTATTCCTTTGGAAAAATAATTCCCACTGGGGTCACCATAGGTGGTATACTTATTTGTTACTTTTATAAAATCAACTTTTTTTCTTTTAATTTTTACCATGTATTAGTCAATACCCACGCAATTCACCACCCCCATAATAACTTTCTTAAAATATTAGCAAACATTGATAATAATTACAAACGACTAATTTGATAAAAATTAATTATACAATTTTTTTTAAATAATTTTATTACACCAGTGATTATTTAAAAATTTTATTTGTATTTAAATTATATTAATTATTCAAATAAAATTCAAATTTATTGAGCTTTAAATTATCACAATATTTTCTACGAAAAAATTTTTGCAATTTTTTTATTAAATAATTAATATCCATATAATTTGGCTGTTTGTAATATTTATTTATCTTTTTTTATATAAATATTTTCTTTTTTTTTTTGTTATGAATAAATTGTTATTCCCCTAGTAAACAATTTTTGCACTTCAATTGATTTAACGAGCGAAAATATTTCGGGCCTTTTTTCATAAAAAAATTTAACACACATGTGCACATCAACTTTATGAATAAATAATAAATTATGTTTCGAAAATAATAATGAAAAAAAATAATTATTATTAAACTTATGTGTATATGCAGTGTGAAAAATACAAAAGACATAAGAAATGCATGAACGACCGGGTCATGAAAAGATGAAAGGAATACAAGTCGGTTTATAATAATTTTTGACGTAACAAAAGTAGTCAAAAAGTAAATATGTATACAGAAAATATATTTATGAAAAATTATAGATGGGTCATGATCTCGATTCTATAGCGTGAATTATTATAAAAAGGAAAAAAAAATATTCAAAAGATTTTAAACAAAATTTACGTCATAAAATAACTTGACGATTTTTTAAATTGTTTTTTTTGGAAAATTAATAAATATTATATTTTATAGATGAAAAATTTTCAAATTAAATTTAATTGTTAAATAAATTATTAAATAATTTATCATTAATTTCGTTTTTATATTCTTTTCAATGGATTTATTTATTTTATTTTATTTTCGAATTAAAAAATTGTATTGTTAATATTCAATTTAATAATTGATTCTATTCTCTTTTATAATTTATAATTTTTGTAATTTAATTTTCGTTTTTTATTTTACTGGAATTTACTGATGGCCAGATGGTTTAAATATTTTCGTTTAAAGCTTTCCTAGCGGGATACAATTTTACAAAAATTTTGGCATGTGTTTTCAACATTTCATTTCCTATTCTCTTTCAGTATATTGTATAAATTAAAAATGAATGATGATATGTAATCGTTGAAGAATATATGAAAAAAAAAAATATATATATGTATCAAATTAAAATATGAATTGATTTTTGGCAAATAATTTTATATTAACATTAAAAATTAAGAATGAAAATTCCACTTTAGCCGGAAATATATAAATTATTAAAATTGTGCCAAGTCAATAATGTTTCGAGGGAAAAAATTTTATAGTTTTGTCTGTCACTTGTGTAATATATTTCTTAAAAAATCATTTTTTTTCATACGCATATTGTTTTTATTTATTTTTTATTATTAAATTTAAGTGCTTGTGTTATTAATATTTTTTTTTTAACGATCAAACGGATGTTGGGATGAAGCATCAAGCTGATTATGCAATGAATTTTGTCTTGCATATATTTAAAATAATAAATATAAATTTTATTTACTTTGTAGTATATAGTTGCCTAAAAACCACCTTAATACTACACCCAGACATTTCAAGACTTGAAAAAAAAAAAAAAAAATGATATATTTTATTTAAAACCACATCAAATTCATTAGCACGCTTCGTTTACTCGAAAATTTCACTGATCAGTACTCACTTGACATTTTGTAATTACCCATTAAAATACAACAAAAAGAAAAATTTGAATTAAAATATAAATTCAGATGCCAAAATATTTTTAACTCAATTATTAATTTTAGGTTGAATATTTATTCATTTAGCTGGTAATAAAATTATTTGTATGAAGAAGGTAAAAATAATAGTAAAAAATTATTTTTAAAAATTACAATGAGACAGTTTTGAAGGCGAGAAAATTAGCAGTTTTACAATCTATTTTTAAAATTTAAAAACGACACTGATTGACGGACATATACATGCTCAGTGAAAAATAAGAATAATTATTCATTGTGCTTGGGGCTTGTCATTCGTCACTTTTTCTTCGTCTCTCGTCATCGTTATCTACAATGAAGGTCAAAAGCTTTAAATTTAAATAAATATTCAATGAAAAAAAAAGCTTTCAAGTAATCAATTTTTCATTTTTAATTTATACTTGATCAATGAAAAGAAAATCTTTCAAATATTTTAAATTTACTAGCAATTTTTTAATCATAATATTTCATTATTTTTTAAGTCGTAATAATACAAAATAAAATTTTGATAATAAAAAATAATTTTTTTATTCTCATTAGGCAAGTTATAAAGTCAAAAAACACTGTTATTATTTCAAGTAATAAAAAAAAGGAATAATAATAATTGTAAATAAATTTAAAACAGAAAAATATATATTTTTTTTTTTCGTTTCAATTAGAGAAATAAATAACTCTATAATTATATTTTTTAAATGG
This sequence comes from Aphidius colemani, assembly GCA_030523065.1. Classification (NCBI taxonomy): domain Eukaryota; kingdom Metazoa; phylum Arthropoda; class Insecta; order Hymenoptera; family Braconidae; genus Aphidius; species Aphidius colemani. Next base: position 43,973 of record JAPYYR010000631.1, read on the forward strand.
AAAAAAAAAATAAAAAATAACTTTAAATTCTGTTATTTTGTAATTTAAAATCTTTGCAGATTTAAATATATATTTTTTTTATAAATTTAATATATTTTTATAAATAATAAAACAAGTCAAAAGCCATAATTGATCTTCTAATTTTAAATAAACAATAATTTTGTTTTATTTTTATATATATATCTGACTTTTATGCCTGACGAGTGTACTGTATACTTTAAAACATGAACAGTGTTACAAAGTGGCAACACAACTGTAGTAAAATAAGAAATACAAGATAAATAAATAAATAAAAGTAAAAAAAAAAAAAAAAACATGTCAGGTAATAATCAAAACGATGTAACGGTTGCACAAAGGATAAGCGATCGGGTGGTATATTACACAAGTAAAAGCAAATTGCAGACTTGGATACAGATGTGACGGGGTAGATAACAGAAATAAAAGAAAATAAAAAAAAGGGGTTCGATCAAAGGGTGAACGTGAATTGAATGACAATGATCAATTCTTACACAAAAATTCGCAAGACAAAATATAAAAAAATAAATAAATAAAGTATAAAATTTAATAAATGAAATTTAATTGTAAATAAATATAAATAAATAAATAAATTGGTTAATGCAAAAATATAAATTGCAATAAATAAATGTGTATAAAATAAAGATAAAAAAAATTTATAAAAGTGTAACGCGAGAGTTTCGGCGTGCCGCCGGGTTTATTAAAATAATTTGGTCATTTAATTGCTAATTAAGCTATATAAAATATATAAAAAAAATAACACATCTGTCGAATATAAATTTATATTTTTTTTAAATTAAAAAATATTCTTTATATGGCATCTATATTGCGAATTTATATTAATTTTTAATCCACAAAATTGACTTGATATATATATTTATCATTAAATTATGTCATTATTATAAATTTATTTGTTTATTAATATTTATTTATATATTTAATGTTAAAATAAAATCATGATTTTAAATTAATTTTTAATTTGGTATTTAAATCACCAACAATGATGTATTTTTGTTGGTAAATTAATGATAATTAGAAGAAATTTGAGCTTAAAAAAGCTCATTGTTTTACGTTACAATAAATTTGAATATTATTTTTGGAAAACAAGTTGTCGTTAATTAATTGTAAAATATATGATGATAATTATCATTGATAATATTAATAATAAATAATTGCAAATGATATCTATTTTCATGTAATAAAAAAATATAGTTAATTAGGTCTGAGACTTGATAAACGAAATTTGAGCTTTAAAAAGTTCATTTAAACTGTTTAGTTAAGAGGAATGTGTCCCAGTGAGTAACGTTCTTCGGATGTTTGGTAGTGCAAACCCCAGTTTGGGATGGTTATATAACAGGGTGATGAAGACACAACTAGAAGAAAATAAGAAGTGCGTAGATACTGCTTTTTTTTTTTGTGCCCAATCCTATATGCGGATGATCTCAAAAAAATTTTACTAATTTTGGGTAATTTATTATAGATAAATCAACAGAAAAATGAACAAATAAATCATTAAAAATATTAAACAAAATTGTTGATTAAATTGAATTGTCAATTATTTAAACAATAAATAATCTTTTTATATAAAAAATTAATTAAGCTTTCTTTTGACTAATATTTAATAAAACTTCTCTAATTTTTTTGTCGTATAATTCTATTTATTTTTTTATTTTTGTATTTATTTATTTATTTTTGCTATGATATATCATCTAAATTGGTCTCGCCACTCTGACCCACACAAATTTATATTAATAAAATACATCAATTCAAAAATAGAAAAATCATAATGACAAGATGTTACTGGAATTTTTTTTATATATTCATTTCGTGTGTTTTATTTTTTTTTTTCATGACAAATAATATGTTGCATAATGAAAAAAAATCATATATATTTCATTTAATTTTATACGCATCTAAAACTAATTTTTTATTTTGATATATATAATAAACATACTGATGAGAGAGAAAAATAGAAAAATATTTTAAAAAAAAAATTAGTAATATATGTTTAAAGTGACGATGATGATGTAGTTTGTGGCCATGCATGTCACTCAAGAACTAATCTTTAGCTTTTTAAATCTTTTCACTCGTGCAATGAACACTTGGGCTCGTCCTGAAGGCCGGAAAATATATTTCAACACATTTGCAAAATAGGTCATTTGAATTATCTCATAATTTTCTTTGCACTATTGCTCCTCATTTCCCCTCATGTTTTTTATTATTTGTCTTATATTTAATCTATTTATTTGAAATATATTTTTTTTGTAAAAATGACATACAAAAATGTACTTTAAATCGCGGTTTTGTCAATCTATCTCAAGGCCCAGCCCATCAGTAATCACCTCGATAATTTTGCGGCATTTTTGTCGTCTATACAACTACAAAAACTATTATATGGAAGCATTATTATTTTGCGGTTTTGTTTAGATGTCAGTGATGCCCAGATCTTGGTAACCACTATTCAAGGTCTTCCTTTCATTTCTAATCACAACCCACACGACGACGCATTTTATTGTTATTTTATTATTATTTTTTTCTCCATAATTTACACAATTATTTTCTGGTTAATTTCAATTTTAAAAATATAAGAAAGAGATTATTGATATATTGAAACAAATATTCATTCAAACGACAGTAAAATATATTTTTAAATTGATAAATTAATTATCAACAATATCAATTATTATATTTTTATATCATTTTTTTGGATATAATAAATTATATTTTATAATGAAGAAATAAATAAATGTACTTCCGACTTACCAAATAACCAAAATAGTATTGAAAAGAGTCAAAAAAAAAAAAATAATCGTCTTACCTGAAACAAAAAAACAAAAAGAATTATAAATTAAATAATTTAAATTGAATTTAAATGACAAAAAAACGTGGGTGAGAATATAAAAAATTCTAGGAATATTTTAATATTAAAAATTGAAAAATACATTTAAATTAATATTTTGCATTAATCTTGTATATAATGAAGAAAATAAATTGATATAAAAATATATTGTTAAAATAGCAACAACAGCCACACATTTTATAATACAAAAATTATGTAATTTTTTTTATATAAATCTTACGATGTAAATCTACTAAAGCCATCATCATCAATATATGAATTTATATGAAAAAAAAAAAATACATTTTTATAAGCTCGATCTAAAATATAGCATATGAAATATAAACTAAAATTTTTTTTTATAAATCTTTAAAACCCACAAGTTTATTTATATCATGTAAAATAAATGAAATTTATTTAATTTTTTTTTTTCTTTCTCTCTACTGTGTGTATATTTTAGTGTAATTGTTTTTTGGCTGTTTTTTTTTAGAGGAGAGTGTGATACAGATGCCAAAAGAGGCAGTATTAGATGAAAAAAAATTTGGCAAGATGAAATAGAGATAAAAAAAAAAAAAAGAGGAAACAAATTTTATACAAAAGATAGTCAGACTTGGAGTAGTCAAGACGCAAATAGCACACCCAACTTAGCCAAACCAGCCAGAAGCAAAATATTTTACTCTTTTAATTTAAAGTTGTCTCTGTGCAATAGTCACAAATTTAATTCCTTTAATTTAATTATTCATATACATTAAACTAACACAAACAGCCAGCAAAAAAAATGAAATGAAAATTGAAAATTTCTAATATTTAAAAATCATATTTCATGAAAAAAAAAAAATCATTGATTGAAAAAATCGAATTTTAAAATATATTAATTTGAAAATAAAATATATTTATTTGTGCAATATTTAAATTTATTTATTATAAAAAAAAATATATACGAATGAGTGCAAATGTGCTTTTTTTTTCTTGCATAATTTTCATTCGTCGTAATAATATATTTATATTTGTTTTTTTATTATTTATATTTTTGTTTATTTTATTTTTTCCAACACCAAAAAACCCACGGGCGTGTCATTTTGTTGTAAACCGTAAACTACTGAATTTATTTGACTGAATTTAACACACAGTGAATTAAATAAAAAAAATATATTATTCACCAATGTGCGGATAAAACATGATATTAAAAATCTTGGTCCAATGAGAATCACGGTCAGTATGGATAGCATAAACTTAAAAGAATAAAGAGTCGAAAAAAAAAGGAAAAAAATGTTAATAAAAAATAAAGAAGAGGTTAATTTCTTCAACGCCCTGTGCTTGTATGTGATATTGGCTAATTAAGGAACGAGAGTGGGTTATACACGAGATGAAAAATAATTGTCACACTAAATCGCAAAATATATATGCGAATTTGTGCTGGTTTATTCATTTTGAATATAATTAATTAAAATATAAAAAATAAAATTGTTCTTTTATTTTATTTATTTTAAAAAAATGTGAATTTAAAAACTATCAAAAATAATTAAGTTAAAAAAATTAAATATAATAGTTGATATAATTAACGATGATTAGCATGATTTATTAACAAAAAATAATAATAATAATAAATCTAACATATAAATAAATAAAAGTCAATAAATTAATGTTCAATTTTATCGATGAAAAGCTACTGAATGTTAATTAGTAATTCAAAAGTGTTTGAATTTTTATTTTTGATAAAGTTAAATTATTGATTTATCACTAATAATATCCTCCATCAGTATAATTTATAACATCAATTTATTTTTAAATTACACCATAATTTAACAAACCCATAATTTACTCAAATTCCAAATTGATGCATTTGCTCACAACACGAAAGATTCATTTTTTTTATTTTTTTCATTTGAAAATTTTTCTTATTTCCAGTTTCTCTGTATTTTTTTTTTATTACGTATTTATTTATTTATTATTATTATATTTTTTTTAACTTGTTGTCAATATATTGTCACGCACGATTGACTTGGAAATAAAAAATTAAATATATAATAAAGATTGGAAAAAAATGTTTTTAAAAAAATTAAATTCCAGTCGCGCGCGCGTACCACAAGTATCATGGAATGTTTAACGTCTCAACCGAAAACATTTGCACCTGGGTAGAAAAAAAATTGGAAAAAAAAATGCAAAGCTGATTATCCAAACATACCAATTGCCTCGAAGCTAAATAATAAAATAGCAATATTAAAAAAAAGCCTTGTTTATACTCGAAGATATAATTTACCAGTTGAATTTTTAAACGAACTTGTATATAAATGCATAAGGCAGTCTAGACGATTATTAGTTATAGGCATATATATATACATCAAAACAATAAATAAAAAAATTAATAATAAATAATTCTTATTAATTTTTAAATATTAATTTATTTATTTATTCATTTATTAAAAGTTTTAGATGTTTCATTTAAAACATGTGGGGCATGTGCAAGAATTTTCTCGAGTTGGCGCCCATCTGTAATTCAAAAAGTAAATAGAATAATATAAAAAAAAAAATCAATGATGGTTTATAAATCATTGAAAAACAAGCTAGAACATAGAAGGCAAAAAGCATCAAGCTCAAAAAATTTGTTCGTTTAAAGCTCAGTGCTTTACATAGCATAGTCTGGTCATTTCGAAAATGAGGAAGAGACGGGAGAGACAAGGGAGAGACGTAATTATATTAGTCTTAAAACTCTTTTCGAGAATAATCTCGACCAAAATATCACAAATGCAAGGACACACATATATACATGAAAATAAATCAGGCCATTTGTAAATAAGGTAAAACTTGTCTATGTTAATTTTTGTTCTTTAACTTAAAAATTTAATTCCATTTGAGTTATAATTTATTTGTTGCAATTAAAAAAGGAATTAAAGTTTTATATAAATTTTTTTTTTAATTTAAATAGCTACAATAATTTTTAGGCAATATAAATAAATGAATGAATGATTCACAGTTTAAAAACAAAAAACAATAATAATTTTTTGGCAAATTTGTTTAAATGAAATATTTAAAAAAAGAATTTATAAATTTTTAAAATTTGACTCATCCAAATTAATAATACATATTTGTAAAAAAATAAAATTTAAAAATAAATTTTCATTCATATATTTGAGAATCATTGAATTGAAAATTATCAAGATTAAAAATGTCAGTTGATATTTATAATGTCATTAGCCAAAAATTACTAATTGCCAAAAAAATCCTTGTCGTTTTTTGAAAGATTAACAATTAATTAACTTTCAAACTTAGACCAATGATGAATGATTTTTCTAATGAAAAAAAAAAATCAACATATTAATCATCAATTGATTAATTCCACCACCCAAAAATATTCAGCATAAATTAAACAATTGTTAAATAATTTTAGAAAATATAATTTCTAGCTCAGATGAGTAATGCAAAATAATTTTTGGTACCTATCCAGGTCATCTGCATGTTTACTTACACACGAAAAAATAATAAAAAAATAAAAACAAAGACAACAGATTGAAAACAAGCAATAATTTAAATTATAAATAAGCGCGACAATTATTATAATAATTTCACCAAAAAGGATAAAAAGAAATTACACATTTCTAACAGACAAATGAATTTATCATAAACAAATATAAAATAATTTTCTCTGTTAATAATAAAAAATAAATACATAAAGAAGTAAACGAAAGAAAAAAAAAAACGGAAATGCATTTAAAGAAAAACTTGATACCAAGTGACAAGCGGAAAGTGACTAAATTGCCTTGGACATTTTAACGAGTTTTTTTTTATTTTTTGAATGCCACAAAATGCGTTACAAATTATAAACAACATTCTTATTTTACGACAGAAGTATACCAGCTGAATGAAGTGACAAAAAAAAAAGCCAACAATTATATGTTAAAAACAATCATTAAGAATTTAAAATAGAAAAAGAAGAAGAAGAAGCTACTTGTCATTGTTATCGTTGAAAATATATGAATTAATCCTTCACCCGAATTAATAAATATTATATAACGATGAAAAAAAAATTAAAAAACTTTGGAATTTAGGCCGTTAGTTGAACGATATTGAGTAAAATCCCTCTATGTATTTCAACAACATCAAAAACGTTTATTTTTAAGGCAATGCCAGGGTGAATGTACCACACGACCGCCGGCAATGAATGTTTAGTTTTTCGTGTCAGAATATATACCTCACTAAAAAATTTTGCAGAACCATTTGCATCATATGGATTATTCCACCAGACAGCATGGTACCCTCCAAAAAAAAATTTAAAAAAACTAACATCATCATAACAATAACAAATAAAAAAATATGTTCATTCAAAAAGAGAAAAAACCAGAAGAAAAATAAATTTATAAATGACGTATCACGTTAAGACAGGGTGACCCCTAAAAAAATTTTTTTAAACATTTTTAAAATCAAATTTAAAAAATCATAATTATTTATTATCGAAGGTATTGTTGAAATCATTTAAATAATGTTAATTTTTGTGTCTTGAATGATTAGTCGTATTGGTGGTAGTATGTAGATTTATTTTGGCTCGACATTCAAGAAAATGAATCATCAATTATAAATGAAACAGCATCAAACTACTTTGTAGAGTAAAAATTATTTGAACATTTTAATTTATATGTTTCATGGGCCTTTGTTGGTAATATGACCAAATAAATTCTCCAAAATGAATTCGTCAGAATAAATCGCGAAAAAATAAATAAATCTTGACCAAATAAATTTATTATACAAATTATTACAATTTGTGATGCAATTATTTCAAATGATCTATTATTGATTTACTATTTTAATAAAATTTTGTTAAAATGTTTTGGTTTTTGATTTCGATTCGAATTTGCAGGTAAAAATCGACATTGAAAGATTGTTAATAATTAAAAAAACAAAATTATTGTTTTTATAATATTACAAAGTGGTTTTTACGATCATTTTATGAATGGATTTGTTTCTGATAAGATTTTAGATTAAAATTGCAAAAGAAAACGCCCGAACAGGGACTTGAACCCTGGACCCTCAGATTAAAAGTCTGATGCTCTACTTTTTTTTTTTTTTTTTTTTTTTTTTTTTTTTTTTTTTTTTTTTTTTTTTTTTTTTTTTTTTTTTTTTGATGTTTTCTGAATAGCTTTTATCCTTTGGTTTTGGACCTCTGCTATTAAATTTATTTCTGTAATTAATAAAATAAAAATGGTATTATTGTATTAATGCACAGCTTAATGTTTTGGTGCTGATATTGTACATGGCATGTCATCAAAGGCCAGATCTCTTTTAGTTTGTGTTATTATTCGGAAAAAATTTTTGTAAAAGAACTAGCAGTCAATTTTATGAAAAAATTGATTTTTAGTTCTTTGAAAAACCGATATTTCTTTATTATTTTTGTGCTTATTCTAGTATTAAATATATGATGAAGTGATGTATGACATATGATAATATATTGATGAGTGTATGAGGGGGGAGAAGGGAGTATATACATGGTGGTGTGTGAGGAGGGACTGATGGTGGGTTGATGGTTGATGAGTTAAGTACTAATTATGGTACTATTTCTGTATGTTGATGTTGAATTTACATCATTTGGTAAACCGATTTGTTGATATTATGGTTTTAAAATGACAGTTTTAGTTATATTTATGTCACTGTTTATGTTGGTGTGATTTTATTATTAGGCATGTTCTATGATTTGCTCTAGAGTTGATTCAAATCTTGCTAATTTATCTGCAACTTGTTGTTGGAATTTTTCGAGTTCTGAAAAGAACATTTTCAACATGCTATCTCTGAATTCAGTTGCCCATTCAGGAAATGTGTTGTTTTGTTGTTTGTTGTTGGTGGTGTCGTTGAATTGTTGTTCATTATGTTGTTGTGTGTTTTGGTTGTTGACAGCTTTATTGCTTAATGTCGATGCAAATGATTTGCCTTCAGTTATGTATTTATTTGCTTTTTTCATTGCTAGTTGTGCATTTCCTTTTTTAATTTTTTCTTGGTTTTTGATCAAGTTATTTACATGAACAAAGTAGGGGCATCCTTTATATGATGCTGGATGACCTTTTTGTTTGCAGTTAGCACATGTTAGTAACAGTTTATTTTCTTTATCTGTAATGGTGCATTTACCTATGTCATGTGTTAGAGAACATTTTACGCATCTTCTTGGGAGGTTACAATTGATACTGGCGTGACCAATACGTTGGCAATTTCTGCATTGAAATAATTTTGCTTTTTTCATTTTTTCCCAGCGTATTTTCTGGTAGGCAAGTGTTTTTATTTTGAAGAGAGGTTCAAGAGGCTGGTTGGCTTCTAGTTGAACTAAGTGGTGATGTTGTTGAGGTATCTTCTTATTGAATATAAATTTAGATATTTTTACTATGTTTATTTTGTTTTCCGAAAGTTCATTTATTTCACTGAGAATTTCTTCTTCAGTAAAGTTACCTCTAATGCCTTTAAGTATTATGTTTTTTGGTCTTAGTTCTCTTGGTGTGTAGGTGTAAAATTGGATTTTTTCGTCCTTTAGTATTTGCTTGCATTGGTTGTAGATGTTCATGTTAAATGTTGTTATTGTTATACCTGTTAGGTCTTTGAGTATTTGATTTTTTGCTAGCATTTCTGCTAGGTTTTTTATGTCTCCATATGAATATAATTCTATTGGTGGAGGTTTTATATTTTTTGTTACTCCTTTTTCTGCTGTTGTGTTTTGGGTGCTGTTGTTGTTTTGTTGACTGTTGTTTTGGTCTTTATCTGACATTTGGTCTTGCTGTGTTGAGGTGTCATTATTTGTGTCCATAGAGTCATCCATGTTCAAACTTTCATATGAATTAGCATTGCTAATTTGTGTTGTATTATTAGCTGGATTGTTTTTTGGTTTGTAAGTATTCTTTGGATGTATGAATCCATCTTCATCTATATTTTGTTTATCTACGTTACGTCTGCTGTAGTTTGAAACATTTGGAGCTGTTGTTGCTTGTTTGTGGTTTTGATTTTGATTTTTATATGTTATATCGTGATATAACTGATTAATTGATTTTGATGTCAATTTTGGAATTTGTGTTTTGTAGCTCTTGGGGTTAGGTGTTCCCTTAATTGGGCTGTCAAAGTCTGCCTTTCTCTTGTTGATGTTTTCCTGCGTTTTTGGCGGCATCTTGTTGGTGATACTCGTATTAATATTTGTTAGTGTCGACTATTGTTATTATTTTTTATATATTGTTTATTTGAGGTTATGTTCGGGGTGGGCTGACGCCCTGCCCTTTGACACTGAATTTAATCACTTTTTTATGTATATGTTGTTAGTTTTTTTATTTTTCACAGTGAATATAAGTGTGGCTTTTATAGTACACCACTTTTTATGAATTTTTGTGTTCAGAAAACACATTTATAAGCAGATTTATTCTCTGTCGAATTTTTGCACAACCGGTCTGATGCTCTACCGGCTGAGCTATCCGGGCAGGCTTGAAATCGACGCTTTTCCGAACGTGTGACGAATCGATTTTTCGCAAGAGATCTTTTTCCATC